>VXBO01001944.1:22824-48052 GCA_013400135.1 Rhinoptilus africanus | reverse complement strand
GCCCGGAGGCGGACGCCCCCGGGGGCCGGCCTTTCCCGGCGTGGGGGACCCTGGGTGCTGAGGCGGGAGAGGCCGGGGGTGGCCGGGCTGAGGGGAGGGAGGCTCTAACCTTCACACCCCCCCTCCCCGCCTTCCCCACGGCGGCGGTGTGTCCCGGGCTCTGGCGGGGAGCCGGAGCTCCGGCCATGCCGCTCTGCCTCCCTTTAAACCCGCCGGAGCTGACAAGGCACCCGCGATCCTTCTGGAAAAGGGCTGTGGATCTTTCTTTCCCCGTCTAGTCACCATGGTTGCATGGCGAGTGCTCGATTCCACTTGGCTAACTGCAGCGATTTGGCGGTCTCACCAGAGAAGGGAGGTGTCCTTGTCGCCGTAGTTCAGTTACGGGATGCTTTAATTATAGGAAAATGATCCAGTTCTTAGCGCAGCTTTTGCCTGTGAAAGTCTCTGCCCTCTGAAATGTTGTTCTTCATAATGTACATACTGTACAGAATAAAGGTGCAGGAAGGGGTTCGTTGACGTATTTCGCTTGCCTGTTAGAGAAGGGTTGAGTTTGACTCTTGTGAGTTGTACAAGAGGCTCGTGGACTGCTATCACAAATGATAATGTGGGGACTCTGGGATAAGGCATAATAATTTCCATTTAGCCGAGACATTAAATAGGATTCTTTACCAATTTTCTTATTGTAGCTTGGTATGTGCCATGTCTAGCTTCACTTGAGACCCTTCAAGAATTATGTAGGAAGGAAAATCTCAGATGTAAATCCATTGGAATCACCAACAGGAAACTAAAGAGTTATGAGGTGGAGTATTTGTGTGACTACAAGGTAGAAGAGGTAAGAGAAACACAGACCAATTTGATCACTCTTTCAGCTGAAATTTGGAAGCGAGCCAAAGGTAGTTTTGCTTATCATGTAAAGTAGCGGGTTGTGAGGACAAAGCTCTTGCTAATATCGAATAAAATATCTTTTAAACTTTGAACTGTAAACAGAAAGCAGTATAACTACTGCTTTTGGTATGTTGAAGGAAGGTCTTTTTCTGAAATTACGGAGATACTAGAATATGAAATTTTTTCACCTTTGCCTATCTAGAAGTAAAGCGAAATGCTGATGCTTTTAGGTGTAGCTTGGCATGTATCATGATGCTTCTCCTTTATTTGCAGGTAACAGCCTATATTTCTCTCCTGACTATTGTAGTCTGTTTGATGAAGAGTTAGGGGCCATGTGCTGCAACTGGATTCCTGCGGCTTGATTGTGCCAGTGAAATTCAGTCTCAGGATTTGGCCTTGTTACAGTTATTTGGCCTTTTTAAAATAAGTACAAAATGTTTGCTTCTTGATTGTAAATACAATACTACATGTTTTTAATGGATTACTCTTTTGTGAGGATGGATGATATGACAAATAGTGGGGTTTAGAGATTTTTTTGGTAAGTTTAGAATTACTTTCTTTGTTCTGTGTGACACAACTAGTTAGTGTAACTTACTTAACAGCCTGTAACAAACTAGCCTTCTCCAGGTATAACATTAGCAATCAGAGTTCATCCTAGCTGTTTATTTATTTGCCCCTAGAGATGATATGTAAAGTATCCAAAGTTGTACTATAAATTAATTTGCAAACAGAAAACTTGATTTTTCTCTTTCTCCCCAATTCTAATTGTTACGGGGACATCAAGACCTTTAGCTCTATATGCCATTGCTTAACTCCAGAGTTCTTTTGTGTTTGTCTGTGTGCTCTGTGATGCTGGATTTCAGCAGAACGAAATGTGGCTAAATCTGTATCTGTTTCTGTGTTTCAAGGGCACAGAATACTATCTTGTGAAATGGAAAGGATGGCCGGAATCTTCAAATACTTGGGAACCTGAGAAAAACCTGAAATGCCCGTTGATTCTTCAAAACTTTCTCAGTGACAAGAATGAATACTTATCTCGGGTGAGAGAAGGCAAAGCCCTGAAAGTGAGAAACCATGTTAAAGCTTTGCAGCCTGCGGTTGCAGATTACATTGTAAAGAAAGCTAAGCAAAGAATAGCTCTGCAGAGATGGAAAGAAGAGCTCAACAGGAAAAAGAATCATAGAGCAATGATTCTGGTAGAAAACACTGTGGATCTTGAAGGCCCTCCTTTAGACTTCTACTACATTAATGAATATAAACCTGCTCCGGGAATAAATGTAATAAATGGAATAACGACTGGCTGTGAATGCACTGACTGCCCTGCTGAGAAGTGCTGTCCAAAGGAGGCTGGATTTATTTTGGCTTACAATAAACAAAAGAAGTTGAAAATCCAGCCCGGCTTGCCCATCTATGAATGCAATTCGTTTTGTAGGTGTGGGCCTGACTGCCCTAATAGGATAGTACAGAAGGGTACACCGTATACTCTTTGCATCTTCCGAACTAACAATGGCCGTGGTTGGGGAGTAAAAACCCTCCAGAAAATTAAAACCAACAGTTTTGTGATGGAGTACGTTGGAGAGGTATGTATTTATCACATATAGATGAATTCTTTATCATAAAAGAAATATTGGAGATGTTCTCTCAGCTTTAACATTTATTGACTTCTACTATATAATTGATAACTCTACTTTTGAGTAGAGAAATACACTAAATAGACTTTCAAGATGACAGTAAAACTTTATTGTCCAGAATGTTCCATTCCAGAGCACTTGTAAAAGGTTGAATGTAAAGAGAATACCTGTTCTGTGTCTTGCAAAGAATTATTTTAGATGCGTACCCTAGTAATATTTCTAAAGGCAAGTCCTTTCCTTTCATAGCAGTTGTATTTTTCATTCTTCCCCGCTCATCTTTATTATTGTAGTTTTTGCTGTTCCCTAGGCACAGCTGTTACCAAACTCCCCCCCCAGTCTCTTAGTCCCGTTTCTGCTTTGTCTGAACTTTTAAGGTACTATTTCCTAACGTTTTATTATTTATTTTATTTATTACTTTTGATTAACATCAAGAATAAGACTTGGAGTATGCATGTTACCTCTTCACGGTCTCATACTATTTCAAACAGAACTTTTATGTTATAAAATACAGGGCTTGACATTTTTGTCTTGCCCTGCGTTTATGTGGCTCGACCTGTGCTCTGCTTCAGGGCTCTCTACACCAGCAGCTCCTGGCAGCCTCTCTGGTCAAGTATTTTTGCCATAAATCTGCCTTGCTACTAAGTTGACTCAAAAGAATTCCTTCTGTCCCTTTGTACATATGTTTATGTCTGTATTGTATTTCCTTCATCCTTCCTGCTCCAGATCTTCTAACTTCTCAGGTCCATACCTTCCTTGTCAGTCATTCCGAATCTCCCTGTTGAGGGGTTAATGCGCAGTGACGATGATGTAATTTTGTTGCTTAAAGGGAAGAGTGCGTATTTACCCTTTCACCTGAATCTGCTTATTCCCTACTGCTGAATAAGTTCTCAAGTCTGATGTGTCAGAAAAGATTTTTAGAGGGGTTTTTTTGTCCAGTTCCACCGCGTTTCGTATCTGTCTTGCTGCCAAATTGTGATTTCTGTGCTGAGTCAGCACGACAGAATACATTTAACATAACAGGCTGCAGATGAAGTTGTTTAAGCTGTTGCTTTTGTCAGAAATGACTAGTTCTTCTATTCCTTTGGGGAGTTTCTGGATTTCTACCTTGTGCTAACCTAATTGCGTAGATTCAGCTTTGTGAAGTGGTTTATCAAAGTTGTCATGAATAGGATCTTTCATTGCAGTCGAAAATAGCAGAAAGAGGTGCTTCTAGGGAGGGAGGAGAGGAATACTGGCTTGTAAATATGCCTGCATTGTAAAGATTGGTACCTGTTGATCTTCCTCTGTGCAAAGGGAGAAAGTTGAGACTTTACTTTGCGTGAAGTAAACAAGGCTTTCTGAGTCTAATGAAAATATTTTATGTGTAGAAACTTCAAGTAGAAACAGTTGATTGTATCTGTCATCATCAAAACTCTTTAATAGAAGGTACTTGTATTTTTTTACCTGAGACAAGGTAGAGCTGTGCATCAGCTGTAGACAAACTACATCCAGAGAGCCTCAGTCATTAAAAAATTAGTTTAGTGTACATATGTATTCTTTATTCATTAGAGATGGAATGCTATTTCAACATCAAAAAGGGAATGTGGTATTTTTACTAAGTAAAGGGTTTTTTTGTAACTTGATTGTGATTTTTGTTTTAATTTAGTAACAGTGAATAATATGATGCAGGTTTCTTTTTTCTCATTTTTTTAGGTGATTACAAGTGAGGAAGCAGAGAGACGAGGCCAGCTCTATGACAACCAGGGAAATACATACTTGTTTGATTTGGACTATGACTCAGATGAATTTACAGTAGATGCAGCTCGATATGGAAATGTGTCCCACTTTGTGAATCACAGTGTAAGACCTTACTTTGTATACTAAAAATTTGGAGAATTATCCTAATTGTGACAGAAGTTATCTTTTCCTACTGTAAATATTTTACCATATTCACAGTTTTTCTGGAGTATGTCTCATGCTGGCACAGTCCAGTCAGATGACATAACACATAGAACTGAATACTTAGCTTTACTCAGAGTAGAACTACCAACAAAAATCCAGGAATGAGATGCTGCTTGAAGTGGGCATCTGGTAGGAATGGGGTTGTCACTGAATCTGCTGGTTCTGAACAACGAAATAGGGCTGGTTTGGGTGTTGTTTTTTTCCAAGTAACTGAAAGATCTAACACATGAGAAGTACTTAATAAAATTAGTGAAGCGTCAAAGATGATAGGAATTGATTGTAGCAGGGCAGGATGGAGAGTTGTGCCAAATTTTGTTCTTCAAACATTGGTAGAGGAAAAAATGAAAATTCCTATGCTCTCTTTGGTATTTCTCCTCTGTAGATGCGTTTTTCCCTCCTCGTATGAAATCTTAATTTGCCAGAGAACTCGAAAGTAAACTTTAAACAAGAAATTTTTGCGGTGTTTTCTTTCCTGTTCAACTGAAGTACCTAAAGCAAGAAGGCTGAACTGCATTTGTAAAGAAATTATGTATCATTCCTGAACTAAAAATTATTATTTCATACTGATGTATGTAGTCAGCGTTCTACAAATATAGTAAATTATGTCTTCAGATTGGCGAGCTGATGACATTTGTATTTCATGTGGGCTTGCTAGGGAGAAGGATGAAGAGTTTTAGATACAACCAATTGCTCTTCACTTTCGGAAATAGGAGTGAACTTTACACTCTTCAGTGTAAAGTTAAATGTCTGACTTCACTTCTGATTCTTCAACATGGGATATATTTTGCTGTTGAAGAGCAAAAAAGCATGCAGAGTTCAACAAACTGCCTCAGTGACTGCTGACTTGTGACACTTAATCCAGAAAAAACGATTAAGTGGTTTCTAGTTCCTGCTTAGAGTGCTTGATCCTCCCCTGCCAGCTAGCCCATAGCAGATAATTCAGAAGCCAGGCAGGTTAGCAATTGAAAATAGATATTTATTCATCATATGAAAATACTGTTTCTGGCCTCGAAGCGAGGCCAGAATTAAACCTAATTACAGAATTGCGAGTGTGTGTGGCTTGCAATGCTAGGTTGCTTCACTTTTCTTTCAACTTTAATTCTTTTTGTGGGTAAATGCTAACCTCAGAATGTAACTTTAATTGCTTTGTTTGCTATCTTTTTTGTTGTCATCTTTTGAAGGTACCATTATTTTTTTTAATAGGCTGTTGCATGTTAGTTAGTAGTTGCAGTAGTCTTTGTGCTGTGCAAAGGTTGCCTTCTTGAAAGGACTCTAAGCTATGAGTTTTCTCCTTTAACACTATTTCAAGAACATAATTTGTGTATTTCAGAAGATAACTTGATTTCAGACTTCTGTCACTGAGGGAAGGATTTCAGACTTCTGTCACTGAGAGAAGAACTGGTTCTTCCTTTCCTGTGACCCTGCTTTACTTAAACACTTCAGTGAAACTTACTGTGCGTTTTTCTTAACAAAAACTGCATTAATTTTTGCCTTACAGTGTGATCCAAATCTTCAAGTCTTCAATGTGTTTATTGATAACCTCGACTTGCGTCTTCCTCGAATAGCGCTGTTTTCTACACGAACCATCAAGGCTGGAGAAGAGCTCACCTTTGACTATCAGATGAAAGGTCTGCAGATTTTTAACACTGTTCTTGTGGGAGGTTTGGGGCCCTGGTGGGTTTTGTTGCAGCCTGACTGACGACAGCATTTCGGGTCAGGCAATGCATGTCCTTAGCACAGCTCTGTGGATTCCAGAACAGACAGAGTGCACCCAGAAGCTTTTGGCATGCGCCTCTGGTGCATTACCTCCTTCAGCACTCGGCTTACAGCAAGAGTTTATGGTTAGAAAGTCTGATGAGGCAAATTATTTTGAAGATTTGTCACAAGAATGCTCAAAGGAATGGTCAGGCTACCATTAAAAAAAGCTTTCCTTTATTCAAATTGGCATTTCAGGTAAACTACTTTCTAAGTAATCTGCTAGTGATAATTATAAAGAGTGTTGTAACAGCTGAGTGGTCTAAGGCACCCTAGGCTTGTCTTTGGATTCTGCTGTCTGTAGGCTTCAGCTGTGGATACGGGTCCTATGGTACAGGCGTTTAGAATGGAAGGACGGTCCCAAGTTTTTTACAGTGAGCACCATTGCTCACTGGAACAACCTGTCCAGGAGCGTGGTGGAGCTTTTCAAGATGCACTTGGACAGGGTGCTAGATAACCTCATCTAGGCTTCCTTTCCCGTGCAAGGTTGTACCAGGTGATCTTTTGAGGTCCCTTCCAACTTTGGGTGTTCAGTGCTTCTTTGATAATTGATCATCCATTAAATGTTCAAGGTCAGGTTGGACAGGGCTTTGAGCGACCTGATCTAGTGCAAGGTGTCCCTGCCCACTGCAGGGGGTTGGATGAGGTGGTCTTTAAAGGTCCCTTCCAACCCAAATCATGACTTCCTTTTTTTTCCAATACAATAAAAATTTCTTGAGGTTTGCTGGCGGGGCTGTTGTGGTGCTAAACTTTGCGTGCACACCGTTTATCCACAACAGCAATGTATTGTTGGCTCTGGTCTTTAGTTTTTGAAGAAGCATCTTTATACTCCAGAGCTTTACCTCATTCATGTAGAAGCTCTCTTTAAGTGTGGACAAATCAATCTTATTTAAATCCTAAAAACTCCCCTTTTTTGTGCTGTCTATGATGCTAGGATTCAAGGCAGGCTGCGCTCGCAGCTGACTAGTATGGGTACAGACCTGAGGGTACAAGCCTCGAGTTTGTTGAGCTTTGGATTCTGCTGTGTATGCCAGGTGTTGTGTAAGTACTTGAAATGTGTGTGTCGGCAGACTTTGATTATAGCTTCACACCATTCTTTTAAGAACCGGGGCGGTAGAAGGCTTTTGAAGCCGTTGGAATACCTAGCACGGTTTCAGTCTGTCTTAAAACTTCCTTATTTGTGTTTGTCTGTGTCGCAGGTTCAATAGATCTGACTTCAGACTCCGCTGATGGTCTTAGCCCATCCAGAAAGAGGATCAGAACTGTCTGTAAATGCGGAGCGGTGTGTTGCAGAGGTTATCTCAACTGAGTTTGGGTATCCAACATCACAAACGCTTTGTTCTCTTTTAAATGTGTTTTAAGACGACTCTTCTTTCACACATATATTCAAGTATTCTTACGCCTAATGTAAATAAGTACAATGAAAACAGGGCAGTGTTTGCAATTGAAATGGCATCAGCCAAAGAAAGAGGTATAGTGTTTCAGACAAATAGCAGGGATTAAAAATTGATTTTTCTAGAACTGTTATTTAGGAAGCAGCAAAAGGTATGATAAGAAAACTCCTTAAAATTTCCTTGATTTGAATATTTGATTGTGAGCTTGCAGCCGCAGGCCTTTTAGGAGCAGATTTCAGTGGGATGAAGTGATGTTATGTATTTTCTATACCTTGAAAAGTCTGGAGGCGCTTGATTTGAATCCCGAACCCTTGCTAACAGTTCTTTTGCATTTTTATTGTGTAAATAAAAACTTGAAGAGATTAGCAATAACATTTATGGCACAAGGGTGAAGGATTAAGGTCAGCCATCAGACTGTGTCTAAATTAAGGTTCACAGGAATGCAAATTGTAAAGTGTCCATTGAACCCCATGCAAGTAAAGGAATTGGTTTTAGCGGATTCCAAATGTAAGATCAAGGTCTCAAATGTTTTTAGCTGATGTTATTTAGAAGTTTTACAAACAGATGTGGGTTGGGTTTTTTTTCCCAATTGTTATGTTCTGATTTTTGTTAGGATGCTGTAGGAGGTCTGCAGTTCTACAGAGAATTTGTAAATACCAGATTTTCAGTAGTAACATACACTTTGTTTTCATTGCAGTAATTTGGCAGTCGTTGCTGACACAAATGACTGGCTACAGTTTGGAAATAGATAACAAACAAATAGGGAGAGGAGCCCATTGTCTAATGAGCTGATGGGTTATGGAGATACGCTCAGTTATCTGTTAGGTGCAAAAATTCCCCAGGAATTTATTGGTATTCACAACTGGTTTTGATTAAGTTTTTACATACCGTGGCTTTTTTTATCTAGCGACAGACTTGTAAGATACTGGGCCTGTTTTTTCTTGTTGCAAAAATGTTAAGTGAAGTTAGACTGGGGGGGGAGTTTACCCATTTGCTGTAAACATTTGTAAGATGTCCTTGAATGTAAAGGCTGAGAAATGTACTGTTCTTCAGCTGCTTGAGTATTCTTTTTTTTTTTTTCCTGATCATCTTGTCTCGATCCATTTGTAATGTATGCTAAGTTTTGCTTGGCTTCAAAACCACCGAGGAGAGCAGTGGAGGTAGGTTATGAGCAGAGTTAAAGTCAAGGTCCGTGTTCCGGGGATGATCCAAGTGCTTTATTCTCATGGATTAAAAAGCTTGTAAAACTTGCACATTGCTTACAAATCATGTAAATGTTGATAGGGTCAGGCAGAATAATGTTGCTCCATAAATGGATGCTCCGTAAATGGATGCTAGCTATGTATCATAGGTCAGCTAGTTACCTTTATAAGGTGCACAGCTGTTGGCTCAGGTGAATAAAGTCGCGTACCCAGCATATAACCGTTTTACTTCGTTTGTTAGAAAATGCCTTAACTTTCACGTTAATTACTGGCACTCCGAGAGGAGTGCTTCAAAGGATAATACAGGTTGGCTGTTCCTTAAGAAGCACAGTTGCATTTGCACTGAGGATCCAGCTCTGTGTCAGAAAATGAAATTTTATGTGCTGCTGGCCAAAATCAGTTTCACGGTTGGGGTGATGAGTGTGGGCCAGTGAGACTGCTGTCTGAGTTTGGTACTCTACGCATTGAAATACTATATATTGTTTAATGAATAGGAGGAAGTTTGCTTAGATTTAAACGTATTTGACGTAAGGAGGCTCACCTGTATCCACGTACTTGGATAAATGCTGAATCTAGTCAATTTTCATCATGACACTTCTCTTAATGATTTATTTTATTAATATATAAAGTTGAAGTGGAGTGGGGAGCTTTAACGTTAGCGAACTCTAGGTGATCTCACATCATTTGGAGTCATGACTGCTTTCTCTTGCATGTAGCCCGATTCGGCGATGCGTTTCCGCGTGGATGGAGCCTGCCATCTCCAGCTCCTTAATCCGCTGCAGCTGTAGCCTTCCCTCTCGGGACAGGATGGCCAGAGTGGCTGCCGCAAGAAATGGATTCCTTAACAAATCACTTTTTCTGGCCTCGCCTGTACAAGATGACAGAGGGCTGGTGCGACACTCTTGTTGTCGATGTCCATGCCCGGTTTGATTTAAAAATTGGAAGTAAATGCATTTTAAAAGATAAAAGTCTTTTAAGTTTTACTTGAGTTCAGTGTCTGCCTTTTTCCCAAGGCAGTATATGTTACCACCAGCATTGGAATAACACTGCTGTTCGTTAAGGATATATGTGTTACCTCTCGTGCGATAAATAAAGGACTGTTAATTTATGTTCTGGGAGGTAACAGTACTTTGTATTTATTTGAAGTAAACCCATGTTTCCAGTTTAGAGCCTTGAACAGTATTTTATATTTACATATCCACAGACCATTTGGATTGCAGTCAGTGAATTAGCTTAGTGGGATGCTGGGACACTTTTAAAGCTCCTTTTGCTGTTTTTATGAGTTTGGGGGGAAAATTGCCAAATTGGAAAAAGAGAAAAAGCTATTTCCAGTTCCTTAAGGACCCTAAGCCAGCCTAGCTGCTGCCTGTGTTTTGCTTTGTGGTCTGTTGGCATCGTCATGGCCACCCGGTCAGTTTGTCTACATGCACTTCTTAGAGACTGGTAACCTGTGATCTGTCCTCTAGCTGTTCTTTTTTGTTGGGTTTAATTTTCTTTTTTGTTTTTGTTTTTTTTTTGTAGCAAAACTAAAGCTGCGGGATCACCTGTAAGAAAAGCTATTACCTATTTACTTAATCTCAAAGTTAAGTCAGTCTTTCGGTTATTTCTACTGCATGTTTTAGGACTGTGTACATTAGAATATGCAGTTTGTAAGCTCAGGAACACTTTCTTTTCATAATGTGTGATCTCTAGTATTGCTACCTTCCTATAGTTTTTGATAAAATAAATTAAATTTAGTTTTTCTCCTGTTGTTGTCATTCTTAACAACAAAAAAAAATATCTTAGCCTGTCAAAATTAGCTGTAGCAGTAGAATTTGCTTTAACACTGGAACCTCTTAATTCCTGTTCTGTACACAAATTTTCTAGCACTACGTGGGCTGTGAGGGATCACGAGGAAGTCGCACGTTTCCTATTCGGTTTACAGCTGATAAGAAATGGTGTAATTTATGCTACTGACTTGCCTATAGCAGACTGCGTTCCTGTATATTTAAACACACTGTAAACTCAGCCCTGAACTTAAACATATTTTACAGTGAAGGAAATAAGCCAACAGAAGAAATTTTGGCTCTTTATGACTTTATTCACAGAGGTAGTTACAACAGCAGTTGTGCTCGCTGAAGCTTGTAAAAAAAAAAAAAAAAAAAACATTTGGAAACTATGTTAACAAATCCCAGGAAGGGAGTGAGCAAGGTGACAGTGGAGAAATAAATGGACCTGACTATCCTTAAAAGCACTCGTACAGGATTGATAGCAATTTTTTTTTCTTCTTTTCCCCCCTTCCTGCCATTGTTCCCACCAGCAGAATGCTGGCTGCTTTATCATTCACATACCACTAACGATGGCAGGAAGACTGAAGATGCAGAGAGGGAAGAGCTGTCATACTAAAAACCGCAATACCTTAGAACTGAAGACCACGTGGATGGGAAACTGCATGGATTTTCAGATGACTTCTGCTGCTTCGGCATTTTGGTAGGGACTGCTATTTAGCAAAAACCTGAATTACATTTCCATTTTAGAAGCTAAAAATTTTGGCACGTGAGCATGGCGAATCCATTGTCTCAATTTAAAAAAGAAATCTAAACATGTCTGAACTCAGGGACATCAACAGAATATTGCAGAGGAGGTGAAATTTGGCAATACAAGTGTCTGCAGTAACATGACGGCCTGTCCAGGATAACAGGTCAGCTTCTGTTGCTGTGACTTAGCCTCCGGAGCAAGCTACATCCATAGGATTTTATTTTTAAGTAGTTCTGAAAAACAGTTTGGAACAAAACAAAACAGGGAGGAACTGGTAATGAGTTGCTTGCAATGAGTTAGATTTAAAGCACAGACAATGGTGTATAGAACCTCCTTCAGAAGTTAAAATGGGATTACACCACTTGTTCAGTGTAAACAGAGATTGCTCGAAAAGAATAATTTGATTTAAAATAAAATAAATAAATATTGTCAGTAATTCTCTAGTCTGTTCAGCAGTTGTTTTTAAAAAACACTGCAGTGAAAACTCAGGATTAAAGTCAAAGTGAAACTATTGCATCATTCGCACGGTTTTCCCTGAAAGATATCTTGTTCCTCCCTACAGTTAAAAACGTATTACTTTATGAAAATCTATATCAAAGGCAAACTCTTAGAGCTCATAATAAAGAAAAACACCGAAATAAATTTAGTGTTTCTACCCTTAGTTTTGTTTGTTCTATTTTTTGGCTATTTACAAGCCTGGAGAACTGAACCTGGGGAAGCAGAAGGCTTTTCCAGTCCCTCCCAGGAATACTTCCTTCTCAGTATTTCATGGAAGGAACAGTACCGTCACACAGGCTGCAAATAAGATACTTCTGAAAAAAGGATCAATTAGCATAGATGCAGATAGCAATCAGCGCTAAAGAGAAAACTAATTTGAGGTTTAATAAACAAATTTTGGTATTGGTTATTTCTGTCTTCAGGAGACTTTTTCCTCATTGAGTATACTTTTACCTGCTGCTAGCTTCTTGTACAAATAGCGCAGTTTGTCTGGCTGAGGCACTTCAGCATCAGGAGTTGAGGGAATTTCGAAGTCAGAGGAGCTCTGGGAGTCCCTCCTCAGTTCTAGATCAGGAGTCCTGGAGTCGTCGCCTGTTTCCACCAGCACATCTTGAACGTGCGCAGTGCCAGCTTCCGCAGCTTTCTCACAGTCTTTGCTTCCCAAGTCACAGCCAACATCGAGGGCACAAGATTGGTTCTGAGCCAGTGGCTTCCACCTGCTGCTGTCAGGTTGACTGTCTTTGCCAGTCTCTTGCAACACGGAAACCCCTGCTCTGCTCCCACCTTTGCCGAAGCAGCTGAAGTCCAAGGCGTTTCTCTCCTGGGAGGTAATGAGTACTGTGTCCATTTGGCTGTCCCAGCCCTGGCTCCCCTGCTCCGATATGTGTGTCGACTGAGAAGAATTTTGGGAGGAGATGTGTGTTGAGTCGCTTACTCCATCTGAATCACTGAAGAGCGACTGGGACCCCCCGGCATCTGCTGAAGATGGGAAGTTGTCCTCATTTTCTGAGCTTTCTTCTAGTTTGTTGCACTTAAAAAATGCCTCCCAGCGAGGGACATCGGCATTAGACTCCTGTTGGTCACTAGTTACTCCATTGATATTTGACGTGGAAGTGGCATCTGGCTCACGGGAAAGAACCTCAACTATATTTTTTTCCGATTCTTCTTCTTCGTCATCATCTTCATCATCATCATCATTTGATTCCTCACAGTCCATGAAGTCTACCTTGAGGGAGGTGTAAGTTGTGGTGGCTTTGTAACTTGCTGTGCTCTCATTAATGTTCCCTTTGGCATTTTGAGGTTGTCCTGTGCTGCAGGGCCTGCTCCCTTCTCTCTGCTGTTTTGGAATCTTAGTCCTTGCAGAGGTTAATTCTGTATCAAAGAGATCATCTTCATCTGCCAAAAAAAGAACGTGGAAAAAAAGAAATAAACTGAGGACAAGTTCAGATCTCTGATAAAATTGGGTTGAGAACAAAGCTTCATTTAGTATGAAGAGAGGAAAAAGTTATTTTGACCCAGGTGGAGACTTAGCAGGGCGTTATTGACGGCATTTGCCTTGCCTTGTTTAGCACAGCACCGTACAAGGAAAGCGGCCGGTTACCATCCTCCAGCTAAGCTACGGCAGATCAGATGTGGCCTGGGCAGACACATTAATCGGCCCCCCGATGTGTTTTGCCAGGATTATGTCACCCTCGCATACTTGGCACTGCAGAAACAGCCAAAGAGAGTGCAGCAGGCCCAAAGTTGTCTGCTAGTTCCCAAGCGGCGTTCCAGAGGCTGCGTACAGCATCCGCTTACCACCATAAATCTAAAAAGCCGCTAGGTGCTAAAAAGCTGGCAGCGCGAGATGAGAAAGCTGAGATTGATACAGCACTCTGTCCCCCACAACACAGAAGGAAATGCGTTAGAAACAGCTTTAGGTGGGATGGTCTCGGACCGTGGAATGGAACTCTTCCAGAAGCTTAAAGGGCTGTTAAGCACGAAGTACATTTTAAGATCGCGAGTAAGGGCGATTTTACAGTTAGTGCGCTCTCTCCCTCTTAAAACCCAAGTTCATTTAATTGATATTTCTCCTTTCTGACATTGCTTTGAGCACGGCCTACGGTGAACGCCACGGCTTTTGGCACCTCTGCTTCATCTCAGACTTTCACTTAAGGCGCAGCAGCACCTGCAGAACCTTTACCTGTATCAGATGAGTCTCTCTTGTGGGATCTCTTCAGTGTTCCTAAGGGCTTGTACCTGGGCTCCATGTTCCTCCTGTACGACCTGCATAATGGCTTTAATCTGAGGTGAAAGAGGAAAGCGATTAATATTTAGAACTGTATTACAGCGGAAGTGCTAAAGGCAGCAATAGCTAGGGCAAGTTCTGAATTCATTGGTGACCTTAGGCAGCTTAAAGGTAGAAATCTGTCATTTCACCTTAAAATACGTACACCATTTAGAAACTTTTAGTCCCTTGCTTAGAGAAGACAAGATGTCAGGTTCAAAATCTGACTGCGGTTTTATTCAATAATTGTATCTCCTTTCTTACTAGTGAGGAAAAGAAGAAGGAACAAAGAAATGAGTCCTCGTTTTGTTCAGACTGCCTGACAGCGCTGCTCTCCTGTCCGCAAGAGCGCGTTCTAAACTGCCAGCATGCGAGCAGCACGAGTACGGGTAGAGGCCAGGAGTCCAAGTCCCCAGAGAAACCCTCTTTAAAAGAAACTTCCAAGAAGTAGCAGTGACAGACAGAAATAGGTCACAGAATGAAGCGTGAGGAATTCAGATTCCACTCTGAGTTTAACAGCAGAAAAGCCACTCTACAGTTATGAGTAGTGTGTAGAATAGAAACTCTCAGGCTTCGCACCACATGCGAGTGTGCTTCAGAAAGCTCAGGTTTGCAGAACCGAATATAGAAAAAATAATAAATGTGAACTGCAAAGGCAGCGTCCTGCCCGAGAGGCTGGGATTCAGGAGGGGAGTTCTCCTTACAAGAGCAGAGATCGGATCGCCACCATCCAGCAGCCACCTGTCACTTACATTTCCATAACTTTGTCTTCTGTCCCACCCACTGGCAGTACATTGGGATACACATTCACAGGACGGATATGGCTCAGGAAATCCTTAATCTAAATCAAAAAGAAAGAGCTTACCAAGTTACATCCACAATTAATCACTTAACGGCAGCACTGATCAAAGCACACACACGACAAATGCTACCGGTTGTCTCACGTGAAGACCAGCATGACCCATGAGCCAAAACTCCCTGCAAGCGGATAGCGCTCTGACGAGAAAACAGGTCCGCGAGGATGCTGAGAGCGCAGCCTCACCTGACCACCTCGCTGCGGTGACCAGCTACGACGTAGGCCACGGCTGCCTCTGAAAGGAAAGGCTGGACAGACCTGTTCCTAGGCAGTGTGATCCCGCGTTTCGCTCTCCTTACCGCTGTACGTCTTTTCAGAACTCCGTTTTTCCTACTGGACTTCGAGTCCCTAGTTGAGCAGGTTGGGCATTCCCTTCCTCAAATACTGTTCCCAAAGTCTCCCTTCAGTCTAGAAAAGCCCATTCTGACAAAACACGTAACTTTTTCCAAGCCTTACTCTCTTGTCTTGTAAATGCTCTCCAGGCAGTACATTTCGGGAAGAATTATGTTTGGTTTGGGGCACTCCGCTCCAGCGGAGGCTTCAGCAGTGCTGAGCACTGAACACACTTGCAAGTTTGCAGATTACGCTCCTATCTGTACAAACCAGCAGGATGCGCCTGTTTTTGCAGGTGNACCACTGAAAAGAGCCTGGCCCCATCCTCCTCACACCCACCCTTTAGTATTCATAGGCGTTTAATAAGGTGGGTAAGGAAGGTACAAGCCTGTTACAACCTATCACCCCCCATTGTCTGCCAGCCAAGCCGCCGCGCTGTATGCACTACACTAGTACCTCCTTTTATAATTCTGCAGGGCAGGGCAAATTAAAATTTAACCAGGATCTTAAAAACAGGACCATCTTCCTCAAACTGAATAATCTCCACATTGTGCGTGCACAGCTCTGTGACAGGTTAATTGTTAGCACTGATCCAGTTCCAGTTCACTTTCTTAGGAGCGAGAAGTCTTTTAAGAACTGGATCGTGTCATATTAAATGGAAGCGTTTGATTCTGGAGGGGACGCCGCCGTGACCAATTTCCTTTTAGTCTTTAACACAGAAAGAGAAGTAACAGGGGCAGCTACAAGGTGAGAAAATTCTGTTTAAACGCGTGGGCAGGGAAAAGGCAACAAACCTACCCAAAACTGAGTCACAGCAGATAAACAATGTGTTGAAAACCAAAATTCCAAGCTTTTAAGTGTTACATAGTTACAGAATAATCTAAAATTAGAAAGGCAGTGAAAACAATTGTAGCAGTGACCTACACTTCAAGAAGGGAATTAAAAAATGGGCGTTTAATCCTGCCCTACCTCACCATGCTCTTCTGTAGCTATACTAAAACAAACTTCTGTCTTCAGCATCCGGAACTTCCTACCCCCTTATGTCTTATTATTGAAAAGATTATTTTAGTTGTGACAACTCATGGCATTCCCTCCAGTATATTTTTTTTTTTTTCCAATCAGTGTATACTCAGGACTACAAGTATACAAACCTCGCTGTAGGAAGAGTGGAAAGAGAAACACGCTCTGTATGTACTCTCCCCGGTCCTATAAGAAAACAGAGGAGGCACAAAAATGAGGTAACTGCTCTTCATCCTCAGTCAACAGGCAAGCATCACCCGCTCTTAAGAAGTCTATTTTGAGATTCGGCTCCACCAGCGTTGGGCAAGATACACACCTGAAACAACAGGCTTCTGCATGGCCCAAATGCTCACCTCACTATTACGTTGGTTTTCTTGATCCTTTCTCCAAACCACATAGTGGAGGGTTTGATGCTGATTATGTGCAAGGGAGTTCCGTTTTGGCAAGTCATCCCACAGGGCAGCCTGTTTCCCCGAAAGCAGTCATCATCCTGTCAAATGCAATATAAAATTAAGTGTAATCCTGACCTTTCCCCCCCCCCAGAAATTGATCAACATCTAGCCAGACCAAGTTTGCATCTCACTTCCGATTCCATTGAAAATCTCTTTGCTGTTGCGTCTTGCTTCCACAGTGCAGCTGACAAAGTAAATCTATCAGAGACCAGTCTCTCATGCCAGCTCCAGCTCTACCTGCACTCCTCCAAATTGGAGCCTTCGGCTCAGTAAGACATTGCGGAAAGGGAAGGGCACACACTACAAACCCACAGTGCGTGGCTACAGGAGACACCGTACGAGTTGCCTTTGACATATTTAAATGGATAATACTTGCCTGATCTAATCCACAGCTTGTCTTGCTTTATTTAACATTACAATTTTCAAGTTTCAAATACAAAGAAACTGTTTCTAGCATCAAGCCAATGCATTTGTTTTCTTTTTCTAAAAAAAGGTCCACCCAGTAACTGAAGTTCTCGCTCTCCTTTGCATTAAGCCACTGTTTGGCCCAAGTCTTCATTAGCACAAAAGGACCAGGCTGAGAGAGTTGGGGTTGCTCAGCCTGGAGAAGAGAAGGCTCCAGGGAGACCTTAGAGCCCCTTCCAGTGCCTAAAGGGGCTACAGGAGAAATGGGGAGGGACTTTATATCAAGGAGTGGAGTGATAGGACAAGGGATAACGGTTTTAAACTGAAAGAGGGGAGATTTAGAGATACCAGGAAGAAATTCTTTCCTGTGAGGGTGGTGAGACGCTGGAACAGGTTGCCCAGAGAAGCTGTGGCTGCCCCATCCCTGGAGGGGTTCAAGGCCAGGCTGGATGGGGCTCTGAGCAGCCTGGTCTGGTGGGAGGTGTCCCTGCCCAGGGCAGGGGGTTGGGACTGGATGAGCTTCAAGGTCCCTCCCAACCCAAACCAGTCTATGATTCTATGGCCAAAACATCAGCACCTACAACCAGCCTTTACACAGCGGAGGTTGCAGAAGCTTTGGTGATACGCACCCGCGGATGCCGACAGGCATGGATCTGCGTGTGTCGATCGGTAGTAACATGGTAGAGGATTTCCGGCATGTTTCTGAACATATCAAGTTTGTTCACGTGCACCTAGAGAAAGGCAGAGTTTACTCTTAATTAGCTCAAGGTGTTTGCCAAACTGCAGCTGGCGCAGCTATACAGATGTGGTTCTGCTCACCACCAACGCTGGTAGGTAAAGAGTTACTACCCACTAGTGGTGTCCAAGCAGAGAAGTGTTAGCTGAAAGTAACTTGGACACGTAGAACAAGCAGAACATACTTCCTGTGCTGAAGAGGGATGAATATTCATCAAAGGAAGTTGGAATATATCTACTAACTATTAATGTCATGAGTAAATGAGAAGGCTTTTATCATTCACAAGGTGAAAGGGAGAGAGGTGAACACGGAGCTTGAAATCTGGGGATTAACTACTCCATGGAAGAGCCCAGATGCTCCAGATTGAAATCAGCCAATTAACTCATTTTGAGCGCAACTGTAGCTTTCTGAAGTGAAGTTAATGAAGGCATGCACATCTTTCACATACAGCGGTCCTACGAACAGCCCCTTCCAGCGCGGCGACTGGACACAGTCATTCCTGAGGATTTATTGGAAAGCAGCAACTACAGAAACGTTACCTTGATTCCAAGTTCCTCACTGAGGTTTATGAATAAATATTCATATCCGTAAGCAGCTTTGCAATTCAGCCACACAACGTGATAGCGGCTCAGGGAGGTCCAGCTGCGCACTAACTCCAAGATCCCATTTAAACATTCCTCCTGAAAAGTTTAGAAAACATTGTGAATTGTCTGGGAAGATACTTCCAAAGTGTTGTGATTTAGTGATGCAAAATGGCATTGCCTTGCAAGGCTTACTTAACAAAGGGGTGGTTAATTAATTAGTGGCTTTGGGACCTTTCCTCTCACAGCTTAGACTTACCCGGCTTGGTATGTGATAAAATTTGGGATCGCAAAAAGTGGTGTCCAAATACACACTCTGGATGTCTTTTACTCTGAAAGAGAAATGTGGTAGCAGAGTGAGCAGCACGGCACTGAGACACGCCATTTCCTCTCTCTTCAAAAGGAGGTGGTTCTTCCTCTTTATTACAAAGAGCGAGTCAAAAGGGGCTTGTAACTGCAGCATTGCCTTACTGCAAATATATTTAATCCATAATAAAAAATGAGGAATAAAAGAGTACATTATTCCTCAATTGTCCATGCCCGTGCGATCTTTTTCTCTTTCTAAATCCCAGGAACAGCCGAAGCCTTACCTGGTCCCTGAATGCAAAAGCTCCATTCTGGCTGCTTCTCCTTTCGCAAGCCTGAAATCCCCCGTGTAGAGCACAGTGCCGTTTTCACCTTCAAACAAAAACCTACAAATAGAAACACTTCCGTCAAACTTAAAAATACAAAGCATTAAATACCAGGTGTTGATTTGTTACCTGGCTTGGAGCAGTCTACGTGACCAATGTATGATTTAACAGAAATACTGGGCTCGCTTTGGTCCTAGAGTAATTTGAGATAAACCAAGTAATTCAGACTCTGTGTGTCTGGAAAATAACCTGTGCCAAGGCTGGTCCGAGTTGAAGACAAAAGCCTGACAGACTCTGTGAGGGCAGCCCAGCTGTCTGTTGCGGTCAAATTAATCTGATTAGGCATTTGTACCAGGAAGCTGGGCACCTTTTTTTGAATGTCACACTTAATGGGGGATGCACTTTTAATCACAGGTTTGTATGTCATTTTTAAGTACAGCTGAAATCAAGAAAGCTGTTATTCATAGGCATGGGGAAAAGTAATCTGCCCCACCAAGGAAACAACTTTTGTCTGGACAGATCACAGAGAGTACAGTGGTTTTCCACCCTTGACCAAAGCTAGTGGGCCACAACACTATTATCTCCAAGTAAGAATTTTAAATTTACCATCTTTTTCTAGTTAGGAGAAAAAAAAAAATCACAAAAAACCCCCACTACTTAGTGAGAATTCCAAAGGACAAATTTCTCAGCAGAGACATTTAGCGTACTGAAAGGACGTACATGACTGATCCTGGACAGTGGCCAGCTGGTAGAAGCGTCACCTCGATGTCTTCTTTCTGGAAGAAATCGTTAGCATTATTTTACACTGTTGTAAGTACTGCCGGCACTTTCATTGCCACAGCAAAAGCAACGCGTTACTGCCCACAGCTCCTTGCAGCATTTAGCAGGGCTTTTGAATGAAGAGAGAGTCTCTTCACGTTCCAACCAACCCTGAAGAGCAACAACCATCCTGCCACGCCAGAAGAGATGAGTGAATATTGTATGGTGCTCATGAAAGCCACTCAGCCAGAAGACAGTCCTACATCCTTGTTTCCTGGTGAACGAGCATCATGGAAACATCCTGGAATATGCTTTGCCCGG
This sequence comes from Rhinoptilus africanus, assembly GCA_013400135.1. Lineage (NCBI taxonomy): Eukaryota > Metazoa > Chordata > Aves > Charadriiformes > Glareolidae > Rhinoptilus > Rhinoptilus africanus. Next base: position 27,868 of record VXBO01001944.1, on the reverse strand, counting down.
AGATGCTGTACCAGGCCTTTAAATCCTGCACTTAAAGCTTGTTAAAATAAATACAGGAAATACAAGGAGAAAACATCACATGAGCGATAGGTAAGTAAGAGATCACTAATACCGTGACCCAGCAATGTGCCCTTGTGGCCAAGAAGGCCAATGGCATCCTGGGGGGCATCAAGAAGAGTGTGGCCAGCAGGTGGAGGGAGGTCATCCTCCCCCTCTGCTCTGCCTTGGTGAGGCCCCACCTGGAGTACTGTGTCCAGTTCTAGGCTCCCCAGCTCAAGAAGGACAGGGAACTGCTGGAGAGGGTGCAGCATAGGGCTACCAAGATGATTAGGGGACTGGAACACCGCTCCTATGAAGAAAGATTAAGGGATTTGGGTCTCTGGAGTCTGGAAAAAAGACGGCTGAGGGGGGACCTAATCAACACTTATAAATACTTAAAGGGTGGGTGTCAGGAGGATGGGGCCAGGCTCTTTTCAGTGGTGCCCAGGGACAGGACAAGAGGGAACGGGCACAAACTTGAGCACAGGAAGTTCCACTTAAACATGAGGAGGAACTTCTTTCCCTTGAGGGTGGCAGAGCCCTGGCACAGGCTGCCCAGGGAGGTGGTGGAGTCTCCGTCTCTGGAGACATTCAAAACCCACCTGGAGGCATTCCTGTGCAACCTGCTCTAAGGTGGCCCTGCTCTGGCAGGGGGTTGGACTAGGTGATCTCCAGAGGGCCCTTCCAACCCTATGATTCTATGAAGAGATTACCTAAGAAATGCTGTGATAATAACAACAAAGCGGGGAAGAATTCATGTGGCTGGACATCTCGGAGAGAAGGGGAACATACACTTTAAAACTAGCTTGTCCGCTTAGCGTTTTCCAGGTAAGATCTGTTTACCATGCTCATTTAAAGAGCATTACTACCCATTACAAATATATTTTTCTTTTTTGGTGACTTACCTCACCAGATGTTTCATCTACTAAAGAAATCTGAGTTGGAGTTTCAACTTCTAATGCAACCTGTAACAAAATGAACAAATGCATTGCAGGATTTACTGAACATTTCCTTTCATGCTTATAGCTAATTACTCATTATGTAGACATCTTTAGCACCCAGCTAATGCTAAACCTGTAAAATTAAGCTCATTTTCCCATAGCATGTCATGAATTTCCATTTCCAGTGGGGGAGAAAAAAAAAAGTTTTCTAAATGTTGTCTAAAAATTAAATGGAGATATCTCAGTCAAGGTGTGCATGCCTAAAAGAAGTTAGAACATGTTGGACTTCTAACAGCCACAGCTCTGATTTCTCTGGCTGGATCATATTCTCTCAGCGCCCTGGGATTCATAAGACATCGCGTTACAAATTTCTGGGCAGCTCCACGAGATGCATTCAGCTGGTGCTCACACAAAGGTGGCAACATTTGGCTTCTCCACCAGAAAACACAACTTCAGTCAAACCCAGAGCTTGCTCCAAAACACAGATACGTGTGTCAAAAAGTATTTTATACCAAGAATTCAAGCCACTAGCAAGAGCTGATTTTTTAAACATCAGTACTAATTTTATCATCTACCATTTCTGAAGGTGAATAAACTCAAGAGGCTGATCTAAATTCTGCATGCTCAATATTTATCAGTAATTCTCAAATTTCCTACTAAAGTGAAACAATTGTCAAGTTTTAGATCTAAACTGCCTGAAGAATTCCTCACTGACAGCCACAGCTTAGCTTCAGAAACATAAATGATAGTATCGCCAGCAGAGTTCTCCCCTTTTCTTTGATAGTTTAAATGTTAAAGCCAGCAGCAGATTCAAATAGTCTCTCGTGCCGTACGTACAAATAAAGGTCAGACTGGAAATTATAAAAACATTTGTCTGGAAGCCAACATCGCGATTGCTTCTTTCAGTCTGGTGAATATCAAATCATCTGTTGATTCATTTCCCAGCCACACTACAAGCAGAAAGCTTATTTATTGTAAGACAAAGCTTGTGAATGCCCAACAGCTACTGCCTGATTTGGGGCCTGTGCAGCTCATGCCACTACCAGCGGTCGCTCCTGGGAGCAGCAGCTGCAAACATCTATGTATTTTTTTAATTGTACCTCCAGCATCTCTTCCCAGATTAAGATTTTCTCAAACAGGGATGTCAAGACCAGCACTGAGCGCTTTCCTTTTACTGCTCATACAAACTCCTAATAGATTACAGGTATCTCCCCTCAAGGGACCTCTTTTTCTAGGTTAAACTCAAGGGATGCTGGAAGCAAATGGATGCAACCTTAAAAATAAGAAAAACAACCAACACCACCCAAAAACCCACTTCATTTTATTTTTGCTTGTTCAAGATTATAGGCTTAGAAAAACTGTCACCTATGCACACTGTGCTCCTTCACACATCAAATGTGCCTGGGGGATGTTCAGAGTCCTTTTTACAGAGCCCTGAATCATATTCACCCTCCAAAGCATTACATCTTTCTGGTTCTTGAGGCTTCATATAAAGCTGGTTATCTTCTCCCTCAGCTTCACAACTAAACTAGGACCTTGAACAGAAAAGTCCCCTACTTCTTTTTTCTCTTACCCAGAATTACCTCCTAGGTCCCACTCGTATGAGTTTCTTTGGATATGGAGGTTACGACTCACGCTTACAACCTATTTAAGGAAACTCTGAGCCTTAACTCCCCCAAGGAAACAAATTTCAGCTTGCCTGAAGTCCTTCTTGACCTTCCACTTGACTAGGAAACTCTCCTGTCCTTGCCTGGGGGATACAGCAAAATCCTTACACTACGCGATGCTGTATGTAAAGAAACATGTTCAATTTCAAAGCCTGCATCTGCAAAGGGAAGGAAATAACTACAAGTCAAACCCATACACTCATCACTTGAATTTTGCTCCAAATAGTGTAAATCAAGTAAACTAATGAAATTTCTTCAGTGATTTTAGATCACTGAAACATCTTCATGTTAGAGATAGTCCATTTTCCAAAAAGCAAAAGTAAAACAACGTAACCAAAACATTATACATACTCTAAGCAATACGAGACTTTAAATGAAGCAAAAGGGAAATGAAATAAGGACAGGAGTAAAGAGACGTGAGCAAGGTAAGGAAATGAAGGAGTGATAGAAATGATCAATGTACAGATGGAGCTGAAGTGGAGAGAAAAGTATAAATTTTGTGGAGGGAAAAATAAGATTAAACAGTAAACAATAATAAACATCCCACATAGCAGGCAGGAAGGAAAGGCATACTGATGTAGGTACTTGAGCCCCAAAACACTGTATCGACACCAACATTCAGAGGTTTCTGAGGAGGGGAAGCTGCTTCCTCCCTAGAATCACTGTTGGGAAAGTGATCATTTAAAAATAAACAAAAACTCACAATGTGATTCTCCCAAAACTTGTACTTCCAGCTAGTCAGCAGCAGTTCCTTAGTTACCGGTGAGCAGTATAATTTAACTTTCAGGCTGTGAGGAGACAAAAACACAGATGAGTGTTGTTTAAAGGAGAGGCACGGAACAATCTAACGACGCATCAGCACCTGCCACCCAGAACATCAAAACATGCGCTCAGACCCCTCTCTCATCTGAGAAGACCTGCAGAGCAGTAAGCCTGCAGGAGCAGTTTTGCACCAGTGAGAATTGGGATCAAGGTGAGTTACTCAACCTTGTTGAGCAGGATCTTCTTCAACACAACAAACCCAAAGACTTACGTATGTATGCCCGTGCATGAGTATTTTTGTGCTGAAATAAATAAAGTGTATGGCACGCGGTCGTACGTACACAGATCTTTGCTTATTTTGATACCCACCAAGGTCTGTTTCAGCCGTGCGTGCTTTTTCTGGAACTGGCATTCCGCAGAAGGCGGAATAGTTCCTTATAAAGCTCTAGCTTTTGCATGGTGCACAGAGACCCAACAGGCAAAGAGAGATTCTCTGCTCGCATCTGAGGAGATGCAACATCCACTCTAATAAATTGAACGGTGCCTAGGAACTGTCCCACAACCTTCCTATGCCCATTCCCATGTTTGACCATCCTCAGGGTGAAAATGAAAAGGTGTCCCTTGCCCTTTCATTACGCATCTCTGAGAAAAGTCTGGCTCCATCGTCTCTACCCCTACCTGCATACAGCAATACACGGTCGTCACCTGCTCTTAAGGCTGAAAACATCCAGTTCTCAGCCTCTCCTCGCACATCAGGTGCTCCAGCCCCAGACTAGTTTCATGGTCCTGCTCCAAAGCACCGATGCTGTTTCTTGTCCAGGAGAGCCAGGACTGAACTCAGTAGTCCAAAGACTCACAAGTGCTGACTCTCTAGTCAATAGAATGACTGTCTCCCTCAAGCTGCTGGCCACCTGCTTGCTCATACACCTTTGAGCGCAGCTGGCCTCCTTCACAGCGCAGGCACAGTGCTGTTTCCCCACACCAACAAACTTCCAGGCAATAACAGCAGCAAGGACCCTCACGAAGTTCATAAACCTCATGAAAGTCAACAAGGCCAAATACACCTGAGTCGGGGCAANGGAGACCTTATAGAGGCCTTTCAGCATTTAACGAGGGTTTATGAGAAAGATGGGGACAGAGTTTTTACAGAGCCTGCAGTGACAGGACAAGGGGCAATGGTTTTAAACTGAAAGATGGTAGGTTTGTATAGGACATAAGAAAGAAATTTTTCACTGTGAGGGTGGTGAGCCCCTGGCCCAGGTTGCCCAGAGAAGCTGTGGCTGCCCCATCCCTGGAGGGGTTCAAGGCCAGGCTGGATGGGGCTTGGAGCAGCCTGGTCTGGTGGGAGGTGTCCCTGCCCAGGGCAGGGGGTGGAAGTGGATGATCTTTAAGGTCCCTTCCAGCCCAAACCAGTCTGATTCTGTGACTCCACGAACAGCTTCCTCACCCCATTTCGCTCACCCTTCGCTCTGACGGAGCCACCTCCTCCTCCTCAGGCCTCTCGGCTCGGGCCGGGCCGGCATCCCCCGAGGCCGGACCGCACCGTGGCAGCCCCCAGCCGGGCGGTGCGGCCCCTCCCGCCCCGCTCCCCCTCAGCCGGCCCCGGCCCCGGCCCTACCTGCCCTCCAGCCTCCG
>VXBO01001944.1:0-22413 GCA_013400135.1 Rhinoptilus africanus | reverse complement strand
GGGGGGGGTGTTGCCTGGCAGCGGGGGCCGCCGGCGGCCGTTGGTGCTGTGAGGAGCGGGCGCCGCCGTCGCCCTTCGGCGGCCCCTCCGCGCCCCCCGCCTTGGAAGAGGCCCCGTTTTGCTGCCCTCGCACCGAGGTGGGTCGTCGGGGGGCTGGGAGGCTGGGCCGTGGCTACGGTGGTGGGAGCAGGGCGGGGGTACAGTCGCAGCGGTGACTCGGGCCAGGGCCTAGGCCTCTGCCCAAACACCTCAGCGCATACAGGAAGCTCTGTGGAAGTCATTAGAAGTCTCTTTCTGCCTTTTCCAGGATACCAGACAGGTCCTGTGGGTGCTGACGTGTGTTCAGTGAAGTGCAGCCGCCTCTTCCAGCCTCTCTGGGCCAGGATCTCTCCGGCTCAGCCACTGGAGCCCAGCCTGGGGGCTCTCCCTGGGCTGAGGGACGCAGCTGCCACTTTCTGGGTTGCAGGGTTAATGAGTAACGAAGGTGAGCACCTGTCACAGACACGGCTGGTCACACAGACTGCCACAGGTGAGGCACTGCTTGCAACAGCACCTGCGTACAGGACTCGCAAGAAACACAGACACAGACTAGTCCTTTCCTCCTCTTCTGCTGCTAACAATAAAAGTTCACCAGTGCAGGCACACACATACCACTCTCTAGGCTCACATGCATTTTTGGATGCCTTGAGCACCGGCACAGCTCCACTGTCTGCCCAGCACCCCTGCACAGATCCGAGGCCCCCTTACCTGCTTCATGGATCCCCTACTTGCCCACTAGTCCAGCTTGATGCTCATAGCAAACACGGATTCACATGCTCATCCCTTCATGCACTCCATGTTCACAAGTCCCCTTGTTCACAAGTGCCAGTACAGGCCTGCCCTGCCCACTTGGTATCCTGACGTGGACCTGAGGCTCCCCCTACTCTCCAGATAGTCCATCTTAAAGCTTGCTAGTGAATCTGGATACGCACCCTATGTATACCTGGATTGGGGAAGATACAGACACTCACCCCCCTCCTCCAACAGCCAGCACCAGGCACACAGGCTGTGACCTACAGTCCTCCTTCAACCGCTGGCGTGGAGCCCCTCACTCATGCCAGCCCTCTCCCAGTAGCTGATTTTTCAGGACACACACCATTCCTGCTTCAGTGGCTGGAACTTAAAGATGGTTACTCGCTCCAGCAGCTGGCACCATGGGCCAGGGGCACCCCCAGTCTGACTCCAGCAGCTGGCACCGGTTTTCACTCACACACACACACAGGTCTCAACAGGAGCTGGCACTTATTCCTTGTAGCATACACACGCACAGGACAGAGAATGAGATTACGCAGATAGCTAAGAAAATATTTAATAAGATATAAGGAGGTAGGACAGACTGTGATGATCAGGCGCAGGGCTCAGGCAGGCAAGCCTACTGACTGGCCCTGCTTTATGCATGACCAGCCTCTTCTATACCCTCCCCCCCAACCTGCCCCGATGTACAGTCTTACCAGGTGCAAAGTCCAGGTTGATCTTACTGGAAGTGGTGTCTGTAGTTTCTTGACAGCCCATCCATTAGTGTGAGTGGTGAGGTTTGTTTCTTGTCATAGTCTCGATGTTTTGTCAAGTCTATGGCTCTGTATATTTTGTTTCTGGTTTCCCCTTTTTCCCTTAGTTTCCAAATTGACAAGATCTTGGATCAGATAACCTTGCCGGAATAAACATTTTCAAACTCCCACATGCCCCCATCAATTAGTGTCACTGAACAGGTTTGGTTCTCACCATTGCCTCCCTCACAATTTACTGGTCAGGTTTGTGTCCCCATATGTTGTTGTTTTATGGTTTCCTCCCTTTCTTATTATCTCTTGTTGCATTGAAGAAGGTCCTTGACCAGATGCCCTTAATGGAGCAGACGCTCTCCTCGCACATACCCTTACAATTTGCATAAGCATTAAGGAAACTACAAAATAAAAGCCCAGGCTAGTTAGGATTCCACAGAAATTGTGCTATGATTGACATTAAAAAAATATTTTCCCAAAGCCAAAACAAAGGTATATGACATCTCGCTGTTTCCTCCAAGTTAAGAGTAGCTAAACGTCGTCTTATCAAAATCCACATAATTGTTGCACAGTTCCCTTTAAATAAAAAGTGGCAGTATTATGCTGAATATTTTCTTACCATTCTCTTGCTTTTTGTATTTGCCTGTATTTGTCTGATGTCTTTTGTCTTTTCCCTGAATTACAGGCTGTCTGGAGTACAGCTCGTCTCGTGCTCTTGTACAATGAAACCAGCTCTACGCCTGGAACTTGGAGGCAATACAATAGACAAAGAGTACAATTTTTAAAGGCCTTAATTAGAGGCCTAAAAATATTAGGATGACGCTTTTAGTATGTGAAGTCACCAAGCTGGAACTTTAAATATGTGACCTTTATACATATTTTTTTGATCAGGAACGCCTGTGGATGGGCCACCTGAATTAATGGTGACTCAGGAAGTGCCAAGCATATCTAGATGCCTTGAAGAAGCACATTCATTAGAAGAATTCAATATATCCCATAAAGAAGTACTTAACACTAGTAACATGTAAGTTACCATAAAAGACCTAAATTCATTATAGTTTAGCATTCATTGAGATCTGATGTTATTGCTAATAGTATTGACCCTCTAAAGTCCCAGGCTGACAACAGTTCTCATCAAACATCGATGAGCATTTACAGGGGATGAAAATTTCCATAATTGCTAGAAAAGAGCCCTTTACAAGGGAGAAAAAACCCCGTTGAGATAAATATCTCAAAGAGTACACTAACGATTTAGAATAAGGATATATGCTTATGATGTTAATTTGTATGTGACACCTCATAACAGGGTGGGAAAATTACTTTTTTTCTCTTCTTTTTTTAGTAAATTGCTGCCTTCAATTACAAAATGTTGCAGAGCCTGGTAAAAGAATATTTGGAGTGCTGAACTGCAAGAAATAGTTTACTGTTGCCAGAAAAGAGCCCTTGTGCATATTTTTCTTGATCTTTAATGAAGTGTGTGCAGTAAGAGATGAGAGGCCCTTTCTTTGTGTGCTAATGGCTCTCATACAGTTAGACGACAGAGATGCAGAGTTCTGCTAGTTCTGCATTAGGATAACAATAATTCTTGATATCCTTTTCCCAAAGATTTGTATCCTGTGGTGCAATTTTTTTTTTCTCCTTCTCTGCATTTCTAACTGACTATGGGCATTTGTGCATTTGATAAGACATCAGCATTCAACTTTTCATGCTCTCAGTTGATACGGGAACTTGCTGAGTAAGGAAATTTTACTTCGGGTTTGGAGACAGCATACTACCCGCAGGGACTGGGACTGTTCATCCTCTCACTGCAAAATCCAAAAGTTTTTTTCTTCTTCCTTGAAGATACCTTCCTAATTATAAAGCTTGGTGACATTACAAAACTAGGAAAGGACTCATTTCTGATCATATCTGCTAGGCATGATGGTCTTCTGTGTGTTTTGCTTGCAGAAGCAACTTAAAGTTCTATTTTAGTAGCAGAATAAGATACGCTGAAGAAAGCAAGTGCAGTGAAATTAAAATATAGGGTAGAATTCAAATGATTCATATTTTTTTGAAACATAGTTCAAATCCATCACTTTTGAGTTTCTACTGACTCCGCATTTTTTTTTCCTTCATTGCTGATTTTGTTCTTTTGTTGGTTTACAGTTCGAGTTTCATCTTGTCCCAGTTCTGCTCTGCTCAGGTTTAGCAGTTGATTAACCTATTTACCGTTTCTCAGCAGACTGAGCAAATGAGTTTTGTGTGAGGAGGAAGTCAGTGGCTTTCAGTGCAGATTTTGACTGAGCAAGGGTAGAATAGTATGAATTTTGGTGGGTTGTGTGCCTTGCCTCCTTATCCCATCCAATTTATTTCTTAAGACCTCCTCTTTGTCACCTCCACTGCGGCCATGTGACTGGCAGTGCATTTCTCCTTTCCCCTCCTCTCCCACCCTGAGTGTTTGCTGTTCTTCACAACAGCCCAGTTCTTCAATTTGTGGTTTCCAGTTTGCTGTCCCTTCAGTAGGAAGAAAGAAAAACTGGAAAAACTGCCTGCCTCAAAGGGATAACAACTGCAAAGAGGTGACATAATAATAACAATAAAAAAGCTGTATGTATGTACTTTTTTAGTGCATCAGTATTCACAAATAAATTTTAGGTAGGTTAAGTCGAGGTGTAGAGGTATCTGTAGAGGTTTGTGTGAGTTGGGTTTGTTTGAGATCAAGTAATGCATTTAATTTGATTCCAACTGCTTATAATATTTTTCGGTTTTAACCTCAGGCTTTGAAGAGAAGATAATATTGTACTGTCTGCAATTCCTTTATTTTTAAATTTTGTTTCATCCATTTTGGTATGTCCCTGACAAAACCGCTTACTTTTCTCTTCTCTATTTCGTTTTCAAAAACCTAATCTCAGGAAAAAGTCTGAAGTCTCTGGAGTCATGGCTAAAGCTGACATCAAACCAAAATCTATACACGATGCCAAGAAATGGTCAGCTGATGTAGAGAACTTCTACAGATTTCAGCAAGCTGGATACAGAGACGAGGTTGAATATAAACAAGTAAAACAAGTTGATACGGTAAGATTCAGAGCTCTGCAAGGATTGTTGCTTTAAAATTCTGTCTCATATTAAATGATTAAATAAAAATGGAGATGCTGCTTATTTCCTTTCATTTTGGCTAGTTTCTGATACAGTTTTTTTCTCTCAGGTCTGACTTGAATTCTTGAGCTATTATTAACTGTGCGGAATAACTTATTTCACAGAAGTGAAACAGGAACACTACCCAGCCTGCGTTCTTGTTCCCTCTCTCTTACTCATTTAGAAGCATTATAGATTTCTTTGAATAGGTGCAGCTGGTATCTAAACGCATAATTTGGGTTTGAGGACAGGAATTTACCAAAGTTAGTTCTCTCTGAAGTTTCTCCGTTACTCTGCCGGTAGACCTGAGAGGAGACTCATTCATTGTCCGGGGGGACAGTCCTGTGTCATTGCTACTGACTTCAGTTTTACAGTTGAAATGTGTGGGACCACAATCAGACTTTGTGCACGCTCAGAACTTGGCTTCTACTGAAACTGCCCACAATAGAAGTATTTGATGCCAACTGTGGTAAGGGGAGTTTTGACACAGGCATTTATCAACTGAGAACATCAAGGACTTGGTCCTCTGCTTACTGCAGTTGGTGGCAATGCTCCCTAGCACATCAAATGAGCTAATGAATAATGGCCAGATATTCAGTGGCTACTTGAGATTCAAAATAACAACCAAGAGGTTAATACAGCAAAGAACATATTATCTTCATTAGAGCTCTGTAATTTATCTTCCAAAGCAGTATTTATAGTATGAAAAAATCCACTTTTAAAAGATCTTGATTTCCTGCACACATAGGAAAGAGCAGAATGTTCCTGAATCACAGAACCATTCAGGTTGGAAAAGACCCTGGGGATCATCAAGTCCAACCATCAATCCCATTCTACAAAGTTCTCCCCTACACCATATCCCCCAACGCCACATCGAAATGACTCTTAAACACATTAAGGGATATTGACTCCACTACCTCCCTGGGCAGCCTATTCCAGTGTCTGACCACTCTTTCTGTGAAGAATTTTTTTTCTAATGTCCAGTCTAAACCTACCCTGTTGCAGCTTGAAGCAATTCCCTCTTGTTCTATTGCTAATTACCTGTGAGAAGAGACCAGCACCAACCTCTCTACAATGTCCTTTCAAGTAGTTGTAGAGAGTGATGAGGTCTCCCCTCAGCCTCCTCTTCCTCACACTAAACAGTCCCAGCTCCTTCAGTTGCTCTTCGTAAGATTTATTCTCCAGGCCCTTCATCAGCTTTGTTGCCCTCCTCTGGACTCACTCCAGCACCTCCATATCTCTCTTGTATTGGGGTGCCCAAAACTGGACACAATACTCAAGGTGTGGCCTCACCAGCACTGAGTACAGGGGGACAATCACCTCCCTACTTCTGCTGCTCTATTTCTAATACAAGCCAGGATGCCATTGGCTTTCTTGGCCACCTGGGCNCTCACCACAAGCTGTATTTACCTCCATTGACCACCACTCTTTGGGACCGTCCAGCCAGCCAGTGCTTGATCCAGCAGATCGTATGTTCATCCAGGCCATGAGCAGCCAGTTTTTCCATGAGAACTCTATGGAGAAACTCACTCCTCATCCTGTTAACTCCAAACAATGATGTGTGTAATAAGATGCAGTTTATTCATTTGTCCTGGGTTCAGTTGCCACTCTAAAGGCTGTAGTGTAAATTCCTTTAACTGTGCAAAAGGAAATCTTGTCACGAGTGTGGTAGGATCCGTCTGTTTAAGATTTATGGCAGGGCATAACCAGAGACAATTAAACGCTGATAAAAGCTGAAGAAATGAGCGTGCATTCCGTTCAAACTTGCCAGGATCTGACAGTGATTCTCTTTCAACTTAGATATTTTGAAATCTCTTCTTTACTCCACATTATGTTTCCATAATGCAGTTGTTATTAATGATGCAATCATAATGTAGGTGGAATGAACATTAAGGCTGTTGTGTTTAGACAGAGAACGCAAATAACTCAGCAATATGCCTAAAGTAATCAGGTAAGTGATGACACTACCACTTCTGGGACTCTTCAAATAGGGAACGCTCTAGGTTGACATCCTATTGTCAACCCTGTCTGGAAGAGAAATAAGATTCTTATTACCTGATTTTTAAGGTTTGGTTTGATCAGAAGTAGTCATAGCTGTTCAAGCTGCAGACAGCAGCCAAAGCCATAAAGCTGCTGAACACACACACACACACAAGTGCTCAAGCTTTGCCTTTACAGCTTCACGTTGTGGAGCACTGAAGAGCGCCAGGATGGTGCTGGTTTCCTGCAGGACCGAACCTGCTGGTTTTGAGACTATGATACATATAACTCACTTTATTTTTATGAAATCGCTAAAGAAAAGCCCATTTTTCATGGTCGGAAGGATCCTGAAGAAACCCTTAAGTGTGTGCGAGTCTTACAGAAATGGAATTTCTCAGCTTCTCAGTTTACAGAATAACTGAACAGCATCAATGTTTTATCCCTAAGCGAGGTATTTTAAAAGCTTTGACTACTCCACTTTTTTAGTCTATCAAATATTCTTAGATTTTTATTTCTAGACTCTTCTGATCACACAATTTTAGACCAGCAAACTGATTTCTGACATATTGTTCTTAATCTTCTTTTTTTAAAATATAAGCAAATTAATATCAAAGTAGCCTTAAAATGGAAATGAGGTTTCCCCATGGAAGGATACCCTATATTCTGTGCAATATAAGGCACAAACATAACTTAGTGTGAGCGTGTTTAGGTGAATGTGTATCCTTTTTGTTCTATTCGCAGGTAGAGCGTTGGCCGGAAACTGGATTTGTTAAGAAACTTCAGAGAAGGGACGATACATTCAACTATTTTGATAAGCAAAGAGAATGCAGAGACAAAGAAGTCCATAAAGTGAAAGTTTATGTGTATTAATTTTGTTATTGTTCTAATTTCTTTCTATTTTTTTATAAATGTGTTTGTTAGAATCTGTAAGTAAATGAGATTTGTGTAGTCTGACTTAATTTAAGTATCGATGTTATTCTTGAATAGGAGGAGGGATACAGGAATGTAGAGAAGCCTCGAATTACAGACATAGGAAATATTTTTTTTTTCTCCTGCTATAACCAGAAATCTTATTATCCCTCATTTTCCTAGTTACAAATGTTTTGGTTTAACTGTGTGTAGAGTCCATTATAAGTACAGGCATCAGTCTTTATTCAAAACAATGCAATCTTGTTGATGCTGGCTAGTGTCAGAGGGTTATGAAACTGCAAAGGGCGGAAAGGCGAAAGTTCCCTTGGACAAGAGCAGGAACGCAAGCAGAGAATTCCGTGAAGGACACCCAACAATCGAGTAGCAAGGACCAGTGCTAAGCTGCAGATTTAAGAACCAGGAATTGGGATAGAAACAGTCACAATAAAAATGTCTTTCTGAGCAATAGATAAGGTATTCCCAAAGTGTTTTTGTCAGATGCAAGTATGAATTACTTGCAGAGGAAGGGTTACTTGACCTGGTAGCATATGCCTTTTTATGGAGGGGAAAAAAAAAAGGTTGTGGATTTACATATGGTGGGTTCAGGTAGTATAAAATTGCAGGTAGAATGTCAAACCCATGCCAAGTAATGTTTGTGGTTAGGTAACTTATGCACATAACGTGGAATTTCTGGGCAGAATTACTCATCTAGCTTTGAATACCATTGTAACATCCAGACCTCATCTTGTTGTCTGGACTACCTTTGTTTGGAATGGAGGGAAGATGGCTCTTCCGGGCACAATTAATTTCTTCTAAATAGGTAGCGTTTGCTTTGAACAGGTTTCTGTTGCTGTCAGCTCTGCAGAAGCTGTCCATACGTGTGCTCCAGCTCTGCAACACCTGCTAAACACGAGGTGTCACACTTGGCTTCACTCATTAGGGAGTTTAAGTGAAATACTTTAAGATGCTAAAACTCTTGAGATAATTGACCTGTAGAACAGATTATTATCTAAACCAGTAGGTGTCTTCATGGTAGTTACACAAAAATGTTATTAATCTCCTGCCTGTAGAGCGTAAAGCAAAGGGATATCTAAATTAAGTTTTAGGTATGGATTAACAGTGTACCCTTGACCATGGGTCTTATGGATATTCTTCACTGGAACCTAAGAGGGTGGCCAACTCAAGATGCGAAATAGAGGACTTATAGCTGCAAGCCAAAAGAAGTAGTGAGGTGCAATATTCAAAAGATCTCATTGACAAGTGAACAATGATTTTGTCACCTTATTTAGACTAATCGGAAATGTTTAGCTTAAATTTGTATGAGCTCTGTTAGAGAAATGACTGAAAGGTACTGTGAAAGCAGCTGTGAAGCTTTTTTATTCCGGGAAAGTTTTAATGGCATAAAAGTAGAGAGTTATTGCAATGATAGAAATAAAGCATTGCTACAGTAAATTTCACTTCAAATTTTCATTATGATTTCTCTTTTGTTTTGATTACTCTGAATGTACCTTCTAAGAGAGGACTTTTTGCATACTTTGCCATCAAATAGAATGAACAGAACCACTATCAGGATAATCCATCTCTTTTGTCACTTGAAGGTAGTGGATCTCACTTTGTTCACTGCATAGATTCCTAAAAAAGGAAATCTTCCAGTGGACATGAAAAGAGCCTTTAAAAAATTCACAAAAATGAAAGTGTTGTACCGCCAACTCACAATTATCGGCAAAAATTACTGCTATCAGCACACACAGAATGAGTAGGGATGTTTGGCACAACCATCTCCTCGGTCTATAAAAAAGACATAGTTGAGTATTCAAGAACAGGAATGAAAAGTGCAAGTAAATTTTTAGAGCTTCGTTTTTTCTAAAGAAAGATTTTTAAAAATGGAAACAAATGTAGAAGATGATTCTGGGCTTCCCTCATTTTACCTGCCTACACCTCTGTGTTTTTGCGGTACTGCTGGATGTTTTCTCTCTTGTATTATGTTTCAAACCCAGGAGTGTGCATTTCATACAGCCCGCTGGGGTTTCTTTTCATGTCAAACAAGTAACATGGGAATTCATGTTCCACTTCTGAAGTGCTGGTTTTGTACGAGTTGGCAGACTCTTCTCACTTTGAGAGAGTGAATTACCGAGATTCTATTACTAACATTTTTGCAGCACTGTCAGTGTGCTAAAAGGTTGAATCTTGATGTAATATTTAAAAGATTAATGGGCTGAAAAGGAAAGAAAAGCCTTGTAATTGGTGCTGGAGACCAGTTTGCAGACATCACCTTTGTCAGCCCTGATGCTGTATTTGGGAGTTTGCTCGCTTCATTAGCAAAAAAGCAGGTTTTGTGTTGGCAGTGAGAGCGTCAGCTGGAATTGTGCTTTGGCGTCCGGTTTGTATCCATATTTCACTCCACTTCGTGCTAAACTTAAGGTTACTTAAAACCTCTCTCTTTTTTTTAGAGATGGTAGCTGTGAAATGGCCTCAGCTGTGAAGCCAAAAGGGTTCCTCTCTGAAAAAAGAAACAGGTACAGGGGGCCTCGCCTGAGTTTGAGTTTGTGATCACAAAATAACACCAATCTAGTCTAGGGGTGTTTGCTTGGCTTAATTTTTAGAATCACAGAATGGTTTGGGTTGGAAGGGAGCTTAAAGCTCATCCAGTTCCACCCCCTGCCCTGGGCAGGGACACCTCCCACCAGACCAGGCTGCTCCAAGCCCCATCCAGCCTGGCCTTGAACCCCTCCAGGGATGGGGCAGCCACAGCTTCTCTGGGCAGCCTGGGCCAGGGGCTCACCACCCTCACAGTAAAGAATTTCTTCCTAATATCCAACATAAATCTCCCCTCTTTCAGTTTGAAACCGTTACCGCTTGTCCTGTCACTGCAGGCCCTGGTACAAAGTCTTTCTCTGTCTTTCTCATAAGCCCTCGTTAAGTGCTGAAACACCTCTATAAGGTCTCCCCGGAGCCTTCCCTTCTCCAGGCTGAACAGCCCCAGCTCTCTCAGCCTGTCCTCACAGCAGAGGGGCTCCAGCCCTCTGAGCATCTTTGTGGCCTCCTCTGGACCTGCTCCAACAGGTCCATGTCCTTCTTGTGCTGAGGGCCCCAGAGCTGGATGCAGTACTCCATGTGGGATCTCACCAGAGCGGAGCAGAGGGGCAGGATCCCCTCCCTGGCCACGCTGTGGGGATGCAGCCCAGGATGCGGATGGCTTTCTGGGCTGTGAGCATCGTCTGTCTCGTGTCCAGCTTTTCACCCACCAACACTAAGCCCTTCCCTGCAGAGCTGCTCTCCATCCCTTCACCCCCCAGCCCGCGTTGACACCGCGCTGCCCTGACCCAGGCGCAGGACCCTGCAGTTGGCCCGGGTGAACCTCATGAGGTGGTCACGGGCCCACTCCAGCCTGCCAAAGGCCTCCCTGAAGTGGCGCTGGCATTCAGCTGTGCTTGTTGAGCACCAAGCTGGTACCTGAGTATTAAGCTTTCCTCTGTTACTGTTACACTGGATGTATCTTTCAGCTAAAAACCTGACAAAAGAATTCAATGTGTTTGTATTATCTCTTATTGGATAAATCCTTAACTGAAATATCTTTTACTTCAGTTTTAGCATGATGAGAACTGTTAGCTTACTTATGTCTTAAGTTTAGGTTGTTAAGTTGTGAAAAAGCATCAGAAATAAGCAATCTGGGGGAGATGCACTTCATTTTCCGGGGGACGCAACATTTCATATCAAGATAAGTAACTTATTTCCGAATGCCATTACAAAACCTTCTTTTACTGAACTTTAGTAACTTTGAAGAGCTAGAGATAAAATCACATCTCTCCGTTTTATTGCCTAGAGATGAAAATATGTGCTATTTTGCTGATTTGAGTCTTGATTAAAAGTAGTTCTGTGCAAATACTCTCCAAGGAACTTTTCTTATCTGCTGGTGTTCCTCTTATCAGGGAATACGGTGGTGCTTTCGGTGACCGCTTGCAGCAGCTCGGCGATGGGAAGGTTCCCTGTTCGTGAGCACTTTCCCGCTGCCCGGCTCTGATGTACTTCGTCTCATTCTAATTCATCCCGTGGCTTTGTACAAGACAAGAATAAACGCTTTCTGTGCCCGAGAGGGAGCTCATAGGAGGAGGCAAAACAAACTTTTCCAAGACCTACTTTTCAGGCCTTGAGTTTGACAGCGACAAGTGAAATGGCAGTGGTGCAACCTCTCTGAATTCATCCAGTTTCTTTGGGGAAATAAAGGCTGTGTTTGTGTGTTCTAGGCCAGTTTTCTGCATTTTCAGTCTTTACTTGCATTCATTATGGAACAGTATTGTCTGCATCGTTATTTGATGGCTTTACAGTCGCAGCAGCTCAAGACACCACACACAAAAAAAGTGGTATAAGCATTTCAACTTTTGCTTTGGTGCCTGAGTGGACAGTTGTCTTTCCAGCTCTGAAGACACTTGAACCTCAGCCTTTTGGTTTTCAAACATGGTTCCCTTGTTTCAAGGTGTTAAAAATGATTGACTGGCTCCAAAATCATTAAAGACAACTTTGTAACTCAGCAGCTGTTGACGCTGCTCTTCCTCACGTGGTCGGACGCAAGTGAAGTCTGCCTGAAAGCAGCTTGAATGGAGTTGCCTTGTGGTCTTCGCAGGTCCTCTCCTGTTACCCCAGTTCCACTGGGCTGGGGCTTACTGGTAAGAGCTGCTTTCCCAGTAGCCCGCCTGTGCTGAGCGCTTCCAGACAAGTTGTAATTAGTTAATAAAACACATTTTCTTTCTCTTTGCAGTCGAGACTGCCTTTACTGCAGGTCTGAAGCCCAGCATACCCACAAGCAGCCTTTGGGATGGTGACTGGTGAGCGTCTACTGTCAGGAGAATTCCAGGTTGGCCCCAGAAAAAGGTACCCCATGCTTATGGATCCCTTGGAAACCCTCTCCAATGTCTATGCCTTTATCCTCGCTCTCCTGGCTCAGACCTTGAGTCTTGTCTTCTACTTGCCAGCCAGTGCAGCTTGACGTGTGCTGGCAAATTACATGCACATGGGGCTAAATTCACGACGGAAATATAAACACATCCAGGTCGCTGCGGGTGCTGGCTCTTACACCCCTCAGATAAGCACCTACAACCCCCTCCCTCTGGTGCTGACACCCAGACCTCTGGGCACTGTCAGCCATGGTCCCTTCTCCAGTGGTTGGCACACAGAATAGACGATGGGATGACACAGAAAAGGTAATTAAGAATGGGATTTAACAAGGCGACAGGCCAGGCTGCAGGGATCAGGGGCAGGGCCCAGTCAGGGGGACATTCCGCCTGACAACCTGCTCACAGGGGCCTGTCCCCTCCAACCTCCCTCCTGGACGTCTTCCCACACTTGTTCCACCTTGATCCTTCCCTTCCTGTGTCTTCGGTCCTTCCCCTACACTTCCTAACATACTGAACATAGTAAGTTTTGGGCATTCCCCCAGGCTCCCTCAAATATCCCTTAATACCCATCCTAACCATGTTTCCTCCTTCTTATCAATTACTCTCCAAGGCTGGAGTAGTTCTTTTAGTGGCCCATCAGTGCCTGACGAGCTCTGGCCTCCGTTATTATCTCTCTCATCACCTGCTCATTAATATTTGTGTGTCTATGTGTTTAATTTAGCGTTTTTCTCGTTATTTGTTATCTCCATGATACAGAATAGTCCTTAACCAAATAACTTACCCGACCAGACACTCTCATGTTTCGCACGTCCTCGTGCCAACCTCCCCGAGGTGGGCAGTTTGGCTGCGGTGGGAAGGATGATGCTGTGTGGAGGCAGCAGGACCTCCATGCTGGTGCTGCTGCAGACGCCCAGGCAGGTGGTAGCTCTAAGGACATGGAGACAAAGGGAAGGGAATGCCTAAAAACAGGAGGAGGAGGATGGGAGAAGGAGAGAAAAAGGGCACATGAGTTCAGGGAAGGATGAGTGTGTGTAGGGAGTCAAGCACACAGATGCATCAGCATTTGCCAGCTGCCTTGTATCCACAGAAACCTCCTCCCTGGCTGGCAGCAGCTCAGTTCTTGTTGGATGGGGAAGCAGGACGCGGTCCCAGCATCTCGCTGCAGATGTGTGTCTTGCCTTGGCAGGAGCACCGGAATACCTCAGCCAAGGAGAAGCTGTCCTGCCTGGGTGGATAAGCTGCTGGCGGCTGCTTGGTTTTGCAAAGGGGATGGAGCAAAAAAGTAGGTACACTGGATATGCGGCAGGTTCATTTTTACCCAGGGTGTCTAGAGGCCATCAGCTGGGCTGTGCTGCCCTGGGGGACATGCTTGTGCCGAATCCACCGTGTTTCTGAGGAACAGCCAACGCTGGGACGCAAGCGGGGAAGAGCCAGCAGGCGGCTGTGGGCGCTAGGAGGTAAACGCCAGGATGCTACGTGTGGAGGGATGGGCTGGAGCCAGGCGCGCTCGATAGCGGGACATGTTGGGCAGTGATTCTGGAGGAAGAAGCACGGTGGTCCTGCAGATCTGCCTCTTTCCATGGCTCTGGTCTTCTGACGCTTCAGACAGCAGGGCTCTTGCTTCGTAGTCCTGTTCTGCAGCTGTGGTGGGTAGAGCCTGTTGACTCCTATCCTGACCTTCCCAACGGATCCATCTCCACCTTGTTGAGAAGGAACTTGAGTCACAGCCCAGAGGGACCCTGCTTCTCTCCATTGACTCTTGAAAAAGGAAGAGATCTACGTACCAAGGGCTGAAAGATTGCTGTTTTGGAGAGACACACATTAAAAACATGAAATAGCTCTTTGATAGCCTATCACTTACAACTTTGGTTTCAATAAGTGAGAAGGATCACCACCCTTGCAACTACAAACACAGAGATTTATTTAAAATCTCGTTGGATTAATATTTTGTCAGACTAGAGCAATATTTCAACTGAGCAGAAAGATTTATGTATCTGAAAGATGAGTTCAGAAGAGGTGTTCAGAAGAGAAATTCATCAGCAGTACGTATATTGCAAGCAGTTTATTGAGAACACAAGGCAAAAGAAACAGAAGAAATATAAAAACTTAACTATGCTACAGACAATAAGAAGACATTAAAATGTCATTGGGAACCACTTCAGCAATAGGTTCTCTGTTATTTATAGTTTTAGCATTTGCATCTGTCAGATAGAAAAAAACCTCAGGAAACAGTTGTAATTCCTGCTTTGCTAACACGGTTTCTAACCGCTATCATCAATCTTAGCCCAGAGTTACCTAAATAAAAGCAGTGGCTGGTGCTGGAGGAGACCCCCAGACGAGAGATTCACGCCTCTCACGAGGGATGGAGCCCTTCGCCCTCTGAATCTGTGAAATCCATAAACTTCCAGTAAGATCACAGCTCCCCTGCACAAATAGGATTTAAATTACTTGTTTTTCAATTTGGAGGCTGTAGCTGCCGCAGGTTTCGAGTTGCAGAGCCCAGGGAGAGGAAAAAGCCTGTGGCTGCAGGCAGTGCCAGCTGGAAGCGTTTCAGCACAGGAGGCAGCAGGCTGGGTTTCGGGCAGGTGTTTTCGTCACCCCATAAGTAACCAGCGTTTAACGGAGCGTGTGCCTCAGGGACACGGAGTCTGGGGAAGGAATCCTCCTCCTCCTGTATGTGCTTGGCTGCCAGGTGGCCTTGAGGTGACTCGGGAAGGTGCAGGAGTCACGCAGACCCTCGCTGCCGGGGGGATGACCTCTCCTGGCAGGGGAAGCCCTTGCTGCGGGCCAGGAAGGTGTTTTTATCTCACCTCTCTGCAGAGAGCATCATAAAATTCTGCATCGCAAGGACGTGGCGCTGCCAAGGGGACCATATGCACATAGTGAAGAAGGACAAGGAGGGAGAGATTTTTTTCTTTTCATCCCGCTAAAATGACACGACAGAAAACCTGCAAAATCGGGAGGTGGTACTGTTGCTCTGTGTCCTTTTGTGATTTATTAAAAATAGCATATTTTTTTCCTTTCAGAAATACCGTAACCATTTAGATTTCCCTGGGATGTTACTGCCCCCCTCCCTGGGCTGAGAGGTGATGCCTGGTTTGCAAACGCGGCAGCCGAGAGGGCTGCTTCCGCCGCTCTGCGGGTGCAGAAACCACCGGGGTCAGTGGGAGCGTCTTTCCCTGCTCTTCAAAGGGATGTTTTGGCGCAGCCCCACAGGTGCTGCCCCACTTCCAGTGTGCCACCAACCTGAAAGAGGGGCTGGATGGGGCTAAATTGCTTGTACATGTATCAGAGGCTCAGAGGGAAAATGTTTATCGTGTATGCATACATATATACTAATGAAATATCTTTCTGAAGATATTTTTTCTCAAAAAAAAATATTGAAGGTATTTTTTTCTCTGAATTGTCTATCAAAAGCTGTGACTTTCAGTTGAGATTTTGGGGCGTGAAGGAGCAGATGAGAAAGCTTCTGTGATACATTAAATAAGATAATGTAAAAGAGGGAGACTCCATGATCCTCATGAAATTCAAACTGCTGGGAAAGAAAACCCCAAAGGAGAGTGAAGATGATGATAATTTGGACCACAAATCCCCAGCTCTGAACGTTTCCACTTCTGCAGTTGTTCAATCTCTCATCTGATCTCCAGGAGCTAAACATAAATGTGGAAAAAGTAAAACTAAATAGTTTTGCGGAACCTTTTAATGCCGGCTGCCTGCATTTCCCAGCCGGGAGGGATGGCGGGGGCTGAGGCTGGCACTGCATCTGTGAGCTCCTGCCTCCCTCTGCTGACGGCCTCCCCCAAACCTCCCCTCGCTTCCAACGATAAGAAGCCGTGATTTTTTTCCCCCTCCTCTTGGGCCAATGTTCCTCCCCATGTCCCCAGCAACGACCATAACGTCCTGGGAGCTGGTGGATCCGGCTGCTCACGTCAGCCCCGCGGTGCCGGTGCTGGTGACTCCAGCAGTGCCACGTTCCCCCTCCTGGCGTTTGCCCCTTGGGTCCCACTGCCACCGGACTTCTCCATTAGAGCTAAAATAATACGTGAATCCGTGTTTAAGGGAAAATCTCTGAAAGCTGTAAGGCAGAGACTCAAATAAGCTGCTATAAGCTGAGAGCAGCAAGCAGGGACTCTCGGCTAGACCACTAGTTACAGCTGGAGTATGCTTGAAATATTTTTGCTGAATTTTGATTTTGGCTTTTTTGGGGGGGTTGGTTTTTGGGGTTTTTTTTTGGTTTGAATATTTCTGTAACACCGCTTGGTATCAGTTTAAAAATCTCTCGGTCCTTACAGGCAGCTACCGAGTAAAACCGACCATGGGAACTGCAAAACATACGTAAAGGTTTTGGTTTCTCTTCTCTTTTCACACGCAGCCCTCAGAAAGCCCGTGGCCTCGCAGCAGAACAGCTCCCCTGGCACTGGCAAGAAATGTACAATCTCAGCATTGCAGGATTAATTGGAAAAAATCATGCCCCTTGCTTTGGAATGGAGAAGCAATGCTGGAAGTCCTCAAGCTGGTTTCCCATTGAGGATCTGCCAGGGTCGGGTGGCTCTTTCCATAGAGGATGACAAACACAACTCTTCTGGCAGGACAGAGAGGGATGTCAGTGTTGTATAAATATCTTGTCAATTTTTGTCCTCTTCCAGAGCATTTCCTCAGGTTGGGAGCTCTTTGATGATTTGGTAGGACAGAGATGAGTTTAAAGTCCATCGTAGCGAAGGAAGTTGGTTAATCAGGTTTCCTTTGGACTTTAAAATGCAAGTGAAAATCGCTCCTGGGTCCTCCAGGAACGTGGGGTGTGGAAGCTTTGTTAGAAAGCTCCGAAGAAAATTGTACCATTTCAAAATAAACCATGCCAAACAGAATAGCCAAAGGGCCATCACACTGGGAGCTGAAGGCTGACTTAATAGCACAAAAACCAATTACCAGGCTGTAATCACTAACGGCTGTGTTGGGAAGCTGAAATCGCTACGGGGAAGGAGACAGGAGACCAGCGGCTGCCGTTGCTGGGGCTGCGACTAAGATAAATTGCAGCAGAAAGGCAGTGCTAACAAAGAGTTACGGAATAAATTGATGCATTAGAAAACCTGGCGCATTAGATCATTTGAAAGGACACGTAGAGCATCGGGGAGCCGGGTGGGTGAAGAGCTAAAGACAGCGTTGCCTGCACAGATGAGTTACTGACCTCCACCGTGGGACCTGGGCAGCCCGCTGATGAGTTATGGAGGCAGCGGCATCAATGACAATGATATATAATTAGCCTTGGGATATATTAAAATTTTCATGTATGTGCTGAATTAAATCTTCACCCAGAGTACAGGAAAAACCACACGATGGCCTTTAGAATAAATAAAATATTAGGCAGGAGAGAGCATATATTTTTTTTTACGAGTCTACGGTGTTGATGTTCTGAAGAGACTCCAAAGCTCTCTGCAATTTATGGGCCAAATCTATTTCTTGGAAGCAGTGCCAGGATTACTTTTGAGAAAGGAGAGCTCAAGCTCAGCATGTAAACCCTGGAACTGCTCTCACACTTGGAGGCAGCCAGCTATGATAAATGTACAGCGCACTAAACGAGAACAAGGGAAGGCACGTTGCGTCCCACCTGAGCAGAACAAACCTTTGCAGTGTTAAACCACCTGAGATTGCTTTTTATATTATTTCCTCCACTAAAAAACAGGTTGTTTTTTATTTCAGGCCTGAAAAGCGTACGTACTTTTCACTGAAGGTGGACATACTTACTTTAAATTGTAGAAAGAAGTGAGTCAGTGTTACGGGGCATCAAAATTATGGCAGTCATGGATGCTGACATCAAGTTCATAACAAGTGCATCCATGTGATGACTGAAAAGTTTGAGACGTGTATTTTGAGTACTAAGATAAGTGTTAAGGTAGAAAGGTCTTTAGACACACGTGTGAGGACTTGAGGCTTGGTCCCATTTCTCAAGGGAGATTTCCGAGGTTTGATGAGCTCTGAAATACGAGCTCAGTGTACCCTGCACCCCGAGTGTTGTGTATCAGCAGGGTTTGCTGCTGGAGGTCTGGCGGCACGAGAGGGACCACACCACAGAATCGTAGCATCACTGAGGGGTTTGGGTTGGAAGGGACAATAAAGACCATCTAGTCCAATCCCTGGCCAGGGGCATGGTCTTCCACCAGCCCAGGCTGCTCCAAGCCCCATCCAGCCTGGCCTTGAACCCCTCCAGGGATGGGGCAGCCACAGCTTCTCTGGGCAACCTGGGACAGGGGCTCACCACCCTCACAGGAAAGAATTTCTTCCTAATATCTAACCTAAATCTTCCCTCTTTCCATTTAAAACCATTTCCCCTCATCCTATTGCTACCCTCCCTGATCCAGAGTCCCTCCCCATCTCTCCTGTAGTCCCTTTAGGGACTGGAAGGGGCTCTAAATTCTCCCCGGAGCCTTCTCTTCTCCAGGCTGAACAACCCCACCTCTCCCAGCCTGTCCTCACAGCAGAGGGGCTCCAGCCCTCTGAGCATCAAAATGCATCCTAGTCCACTGGTGGGGTAGGATCTGCTGCCAAATTGAAAAAGAAATGGAAAAAAGTGGAAAAAGGACTTCAGGTTGAGAAGGATGTCTGCTTTCCAGTGCCAACCTCCTTCCTCCACCTTATACTGTTTTTCACAAGTCGACCAAACTCCACCTGTAAAGCAGTGTGATCTTCTGCTCCCCAGAACTCTGCCTGAAACTTTGTCCCAGGGCTGCTCTCCTTCCACTGACTGAAATCCCCCAGTCAGGACGGGATACCACAGGTGGATCTTTCAGAGCCATTTGCTCTTGTGCCAACATAACCCATTAGCTGAAACGTTTTGTCTCCCTTCTTAGCATTTACTCCTTCCCAAAACCTGCAGTTTCCCTTCTTGTCCTCCCTTTTGTGGCACTAAGCAAGCTGAGCTTTCCAGGTTTCTCTTGGAGGATGGGCCCTTGCGCTGATGATCCCACTGCTGGGCTCCTCCCAGTGCCTGCTGCAGAACACAATGGTCTCTCCTGAGCTCAAGTGGCCAAAACGACGGGCAAAGTCCAGATGGGATCTCACAGTACCTGGTACCGTGGCAGAAATTACTCCTTTTTCCTGTAGAAATTCCTCTCCTGGGATCACATCAGCCTGCGCTGCTGTTAGACCACGTTGGTTCATGGATATCATACGACCAGCACCAAAAGCTTTCTTCTCCTTCTCCGTTTCTGACGGAGGAAATCCCAGCTTAGGGCAGAAATTCCTGTTTGTCCCCAAGCGACCTGTGACTCTCGACACATCCGCACCCCCCTCGCTGCCGTTGTTCCCGTACAGCCTCCGATAAATGAACTCTCAGAGAAACTTTTCAATCTTAGCTTGTTTCTTCCCTTCCCTGAGGACTGCTGCTACAAAGAGTTATTCATGCCCAACCTCCGAAGGAATTCGGCTGCACCGTGCACTGACAGGGAGAACGAAACTCGTGGCCGGGACCACGTGTGGTCTGGCTGAGATATTTGCTGCTGGCGACCATCATCTCTTGGATGAAGCAGACCGGCTCCCACGGGATGTTTCTCACCTAATGATCCAAGCATGTCTCCTGCGGAGAAAGAGGACTCAGCTCCACGAGACACACCATGTGCTGAAGGAGCGCTGTTATCCACTGGAGGAGAGGGGATCGGTCACACCATTTGTAATCCGACAACATGATTGGAAAAGTCAGTGCTAAATCCGCGACGTTATCTCTTGGGTCTGATACATTAATGGCTCCACCAGGTTCTCACTCATCAAATGAGAGTTGGTGCCTACCCACTGAACAGGTCACCCGGAGAAGCATTTGGACGCACAAACAAGTGGTCCAGGCAGGAGATGCAGATCGTTTAAGTGGAGAAGACATGCAGCATTTAAAAAATGAGATACTGCAGCAAAGCATGGGCTGAGTAACTCTCAGCATGGACACCCGAGCACTTTGTCCCCTCCAAGGTGCGTTTGGCTGGTCCCAGGGCCAGGAGACAGCCCGCAGGGGCCAGGGTTGTCCCACACCACCACCGAGGCCCATCAGTGCTTTGGGTGCTGCCATGGCACCAGCTCATGGGGGCTGTGACCCATCTCTGAAGACCACAGGCCCCTGCATCCTGGAGGTCAAGCTAATGTCCGTTGTCTAGTGACATTCAGGAACAGAAAATATTATTCTAGAGATCTAAGGATGAAGTCTGGTCTTTTTACTCCAGGCCTGTCTAAGAGACAATTTTCGTACCAAAATCTGCGAGCTTCGAGTGTTGGAGGTGCTGTTGATGGAGAAGGAAGGAAGCAACAGAAAGGGAGTTTTTGTCAGTTTATGTCCTAAAGAGGCTGAGACAAGCACAACCCACCCTCCTTGGCCAGAAACATGAAAGATAAGTCTTGAAATGAGCTACACAAGTGAAACCCCTGGTGAAACAACAGATAAATCATAGAATCACAAAATGGTTTAGATTGTAAGGGATCTTAAAGACCATCCAGTTCCACCCCCAGCCCTGGGCAGGGACACCTCCCACCAGCCCAGGCTGCTCCAAGCCCCATCCAGCCTGGC
Source organism: Rhinoptilus africanus (assembly GCA_013400135.1). Lineage (NCBI taxonomy): Eukaryota > Metazoa > Chordata > Aves > Charadriiformes > Glareolidae > Rhinoptilus > Rhinoptilus africanus. The sequence continues at coordinate 1,438 of VXBO01001944.1, read as the reverse complement.
CTTGGACACCTCCAGGGATGGGGCAGCCACAGCTTCTCTGGGCAGAGTGGGTAAATAAATGATTTTTGTCTTAAGAAACCCACCTAGCATTGGTTGGCACCTTAATCTCACCTATTAACTATTTATTGATGCTATTTATGTTCGAGTAGTGGTTTTCATCAGGTTTGGCCTGTGTTTTGTGTCTGTTCTTAATTACTGGTCAATAGCTGTTGAAGCAGGTTGTGTCCGTTTGTCCCATTCGAGCTGTAACTCCAAGGACAGCTGTGGTACGCAATGCAGGGGGCTCCCACAGTCGCCCCCCTCCAGCGACTCCGTGCTCTCCTGGCCCCCACCAGACCCAACACAACCCTCAGGATTCAACCTGGGCAGAGCCTGAGCCTGCTCTGGAGTAAAATATATAAGTGCTGAAAAACAAACGTGAAACCGGCCGTAAGGTTTCAGTAGGTCAAGAGCACTTGTGCGTCAGGAAGCCACGTCCTTCACCCCATGGGATTTTTTTATTCCAAGCAGCTCAAGATGCCATGAAGAGTCTCTCCACTGAGCCCTGGAGACCCTTCTTCACCGAGCAGCGAGTGCGGGAGCAAAGGCTGGAGGCTTCCCAGAGGTGTTCCCGACTTTCCACCCGGTACTTCAGCTCAGGACGAAGCCAAGCTCATCGAAAGCTTGATAATTTCCCAGCCCCGCTTGAATTTAACGCCTTTCCTCTTTGAAGTTGCGGTGCCTTGATCCTCAAGCGCGTTGACCGCGGGAGGCCGAGTGGAGATCAAGTGGACCCCGAGCCCTGTGTACACCGCGCCTGCCCCCCAGGCCAAGCTGCTCTGGCACCGCTTTTCGCTTAAAACGACCCAAATGTTTCGCAAGAAAAGTGACTGGATTCACTGGAGTTGGGGTGCTCGGCGCGCGGCGGCCAGGGACCTAAGGGGGGGCCTGGGGGTGAGCGGGAACCGACCCCCAACCGAACAACTGCGCAGACAATGAGTATTTACAGCTGGTTCTCTTCTTTCTGATCTTCTTTCCCTGCAGATCCGGCCTCTAAAGCTTTTCTGTCCAGCAAGAAGGAAATACCCATCGAATTCTACTAGGTTTCACTGGTGTTTACTGGAATTTGTCTTTCAGGGCAAGAAAGCTCCTGGGAAGTCGCGGAGAGGTGTGTGACGGGGGAGAACAGGGTCGGGAGGAAACACCAGGGACAGTTTGAACAAAACCCCTAAAATCTGTCCTGGGAGACGTGCCATTTAACGCATCTTAAGCGCTTTATGTTCATCCCAAAATGTACTTGGAGGAATGTTGTAGGTAGGGTGGTCTGGGGACATCCGTGAGGAAAGATGCTTTGTGAGACCGAGTGATGGGGTTAGAAAAAAAGGAAATTAATTAAAAGGCAAATATACAGTACATGAATAAATTATTAAAATTAAAATTAATAAAAATTTAAAAATCC
>VXBO01001943.1:47134-97878 GCA_013400135.1 Rhinoptilus africanus | reverse complement strand
AGAGCCTGCGCGGCGGGAGGGCGCCGGGAGAGGAGAGGCTGGGGAGCATCTCCCAGCCGGGGCCGACTCTCCGGGAGCGAGGGAGGGATACGGAGAAAAGGGGAAACTGCCGCTTCTCCGCTACAGTCCCGTCCCCAAATTTCAAGGGGTGGGGTGGGGAAAAAGAAAAATAAGAGGACTTAAGCTGGGACCTCCCAGCGGGAGCGATTGAAAAGGAGCCAAAGCAGGCGTCGGAGGTGGGGTGCGACATCCCAAGGAGGATCCCCCTCCTCCGCTTCCCGGAGCCGCTGCGTGCCCGCCGCCGCCTCAGGATGTGGGTGCTGCTGCTGCTGCTGCTGCCGGACCTGCTCCCCGCCGTGCCGGCCCAGAAGCTCTCCGCCCTCACGGTAAGGCCGCCCCGCCGGTGGGCGATGGGCGCCGGGCGCCCGGCGGGTCGGTCCCCCCGGGGTGCCGGTGGTGAGCAGAGCGCACCTGAGCGGGGTGATGCACTCCCCCCCCCGCCAAAGCCCGGGGCATCCTGCGGCCACCCCCAGCCCCGGAGCTGCCGGCCCGGGGGCTGCTCCCCGCTTTGGGCGGAGGATGGAGCCCCCAGCCGAGGCGGGGAGCTCCGCCGCGGCTTGCGGGCAGCAGCCGGCACCGCCGCCCCTTCGCGTTTTTCCAGGGGGACAGCAGGGCCGGTGGCGGCGAAGTGGAAGTTTACTGCGGGTCTCCGCAGAGCTGCGGGCCAGTGTTAATGCCCGCGTTAATGCTTTTATTTGCCCGGAGAGGAATAATGCTGCAGTGAGGTCTGCTTTTGGACCGCCTTGAATTGACCGGTTTTGCTTTATTTTTAATCATAAAGCGACGTGAAATGAGCCTCTTTGGCTATTCCAGGCTCCATGATGCTAAACATGGAACTCTGCGTAGAGATGGGTGAGCCAATTCATTAGGCTTGCTAAATAAGCCATAACCACTTCTCTAGCCAAGACCTGAGGTTTGCAGCTAATAGCTCGGTTCAGTCTTCTTGTAGAGCTTGCAGTGTTTGCAAAGCTATAATTAATGCAATCTGTAGAAATAAAAACATTTTCCTTAAATGTGTTTTTAAACAAGTGCTTGAGTAAACATAATGGGCAGCGAGTACCCCTTTCAAGCTGTTTTTAAGTGTTTTGGTGAGGGCTGTGCCCTTTAGAGTTTATTATGCTAAAGTTACAGGCAGTTGCAAAGTGAAATAGACCCTATTTTTGTATCAGTCTTTCAGAAAAAAAAATCAGTAAAATACTGAGATTTGGGGTTTTTTCCTTTCTATTTTTTTTTTTCCTCTTTTGATTTTGGGGAGGGGGCATAGGGACAGGTCAAGGAGAACGGGTGGTGGGGGATGGCTGAGCTGTTCATACCTGAAATTCTTCGGAAAAAGTTTTGCCTTCTTGTCTAGCTATTTGGAAGTGATTTGTAGATTAGAAGCTGCTAATTGAAAACCTTAAAGGAATGAGTTTGCTCCTTGAATTCTATAGTGTGTGTCATTTGAAAGTGAGGGACAGATAAAGTCAAGTGATTCTCATCTTTTACTTTTTAAGAACCTCATTTGAAGCACCCTTAGACTGTCAGGGGATACATACTATTCTAGTTAACAGGTTAACATTGCCATTTAATTCCAAGTTCACTTTCACAAACACGTAAACAGAATTTACAAGAGATTACATGTTATATGTCACATGTTAGATCATCTTTAAATGATACGTGACTCAAATGATGCCAAAGCCTTTTAATAGAGGTATACAAATCACTGCTGAATGTAACTGCCATTCAGTGAGTGGTTGCCTGCTTCACAAAAGGGAAGAAAAATCTGGCCAAGGGCACTTGGGCAGACGCTTTAAAAATTAAATGTCATAGACTCATGCAGATGTATTTGACTTCACTTTTAGCTGAGAGAAGTCCCTCTATTCCCTCTTTTCACCCATCCAGATTGTGTATTGTTTGTTTCTCTACCTTATAGTAATATGCATCTTTATGAACCATGATCAAAAAAGTTAATCCTGGTGGAATTCCCACCCTCTGCTACCAAAAAGGTAATGGATTTGGAGAATTTAAGATTTCACACTGAATCGAGCATTTTGGTAAGGGTAGCAAGCCTTGTTAGTAGGGGACTGCAGGTAGTGAGCCCATGCTAGTTTTTTCTGCTGCCTATGCTCTTCTTACAGAGATGGCTAGCCCATATGAATACTAGACTACGTTAGTTATCTTTCCATTAAATGGATAATGAACTGTCAGACACCTGTAGGAAGAAAACAACACACAGACACACTCATGTACACATACTTTTTACATCTTCCCACAAGACTTAACTTTGAATGAGGCAGGTTTATTTCTACTATTTGTGTACTTCCCTATTTAAACAACAGAAAAAAAAAGAGCAGTGCTATTACCAACAAATACCACAGTACTAAATCATTCTTTTTAAATCATTTACTCATTCTTTACTAATTTTGCTTATAGTTCACAGACTGTATAACCTCTTACCACATGTAGCTTTCTCAAATATTCATGGGTAGTATCTGTATAATTATAAGGAAAAACAAACCCAGGCTGTGTAGAAAGACCAAGAAAATGTGTGACTTTTTTCACCTGCTGTGCCAGTATGTGGTGGTAGAGAACAACCATTGTTTTCTACACATCAGATAAAGATTTTCTTTTTATTTGTAGTTGGAAGAATAACAAAGAAAGACTGACACCTATACCATTCTATGATTCTGTGACTTTTTTATAAATAACCAGAGGCCACAGGGACAGAGCATGTTTCACTGTGGACCTGAGTTTCATGAAAACTGCAGGACAGTTACTGCGTGAGTGCACATATCCCTGATGGTATCACACTGTCATGGGCATACGGAGCTTGTCAGGTGGTGGCAATATCAGGGGCAAAGTCTCCTTAATCACAGTGGTAAATCTGCCATAAGATGAATCTTAGCAATCATGTGATAATAAAGTTGAAGTTCCCTCTAGCAAAAGCAACTTTTAGAATATTAATTTTCCAAAAGATGATTCCATGTATCAGAGGCTTTTTTCCTTGCGTGGATGTTGAACAGCTCTGGGTTCTAAGCAAGAAACTGTACGATGGCCAGGCAGGGAGTGGGATATCAGCATCGGTCTTTATGTTTTTCTTCAGCTGTCTAAACAGATTTCTGGGATGTTTTAACTTTATGTCCTTGGTAGCTACAGAAGTAGAGCTAGTATTACTTTCTGAGACGACTTTCAGTACTTTACAGAGCTGTATCCTTGTTTAATTTGGAATAATATTTTTGCATTTCTCTTAGGCAGAAATACAACAACCATGCATGTCTATTGTTCAGGTGAATATGTGATTTTTGGAATGTTGGAAGACTTGCAATAGTCCAAAAGCAAGCAATTACAGAGTTTTCACACAAATAACACCTCCAGGAGATTTGGGATTTCTTCAGTCGTGTGTGACTGCAGGTCTGCAGAGGCTGATGAGAATATGGCTTCCTACAGCCTTGAAAATAGCCTTCAGGACAATTTCTGGCAGGTGGATGCATCAGAGTAGTCAGCAGGTAGTTGATATGCATCAGGCAGTCTAGAGTCTGGTCCTCTGGTCCTGATGGCTCCATCTAAACTGAGTGTATGAGTCTTTTAACATGTCACTCTCCGCCCAAACTGTGGACCCAGCCAGAAGTCACTTGGGTCCCCGTCTGTGTACCAGGTAGAGGAGGAACAGGAGGGATGGGCTGATGCACACTCGAATCTTTATTGGGGAACCAGGATGTGCACGAGGGGCCAAGAGTTTCTTGTGGATTAGAGATAGCCCAAAGCTACTTTGAATTCATAGCAATCTTGGCCTCTTTTGGTCAAAAATTACTCTTCGCTATAATTGCTCCTGCATCTTCTGAGTAGGAGCATATTGCAATAATAGACAAAGTGAGGGGAAACATAATATTCCAATTCTGAATTGCTGACTGAGCCACAGGGATGCATGGGGGAGGAGAACATTATTTAGTATTCTATTTATTGTTATTTCAAATAAACAAACATTGGCAACAGAACAATGGCTTTCATTCTGGGAAGGTAGGCTGAGAAGAGTTCTTTCTCATAAGAAACCATGAGATATGGAGGGACTGTAGCCAATTTGGCTGCTCCTGGTTTTTCCTCCCCTTGTGTCAAATACTAATGTAAAACAGTCTTACTTTCCAGAAAATATCTTAAGTAGCCTTGTCCTTTTACCTTGTTTATAGAAAGGCAGGTAGTAGTCTGTAACTCATGTAACACATTGTTGGAACATTTTTGTAGTTTTATTCTCTTCCGTGAGATGCACCCATTCTTTTTGGATGTATGAAACCGATGAGAGCTGAGCCTTATTGGCATATTGTATTAGGGGAATAGTCATATCTTGAGGATATAGGTACTTTTGTTTTGAAACACAACGTTTTGAAGAAAGCTCGTTTTGTTCCTCGAATCAGTAAGTTTAAGATCACTGCACTTATCGCCACACTTACTTTGGCATTATTTATGCTGTGTTTTTGGAACCATCAGCTTAGCTTTTATCTCAGTTGTGGTGGTGTGTGTGTGCATGTACTTGTACAAACAATAGGACACAAGTGTTTCTTATTTTAAAATCTTAATGACTTAGAACATACCACAAACTATTTAATTTTATTCTTTCAAAGCCTTCCTGAACCATGTGTCCTTCTCAATACAATATTGATCTTAGATCTTACAAAGGAAGAAAGTTTGCTTGAAATCGCTTCTTGAAATGAACACCTCTGCTTGTTAAAATTTCCTTTCATCAGAGGCTGAGTATTTCAGGCAACAATTGTTTTCTTTTTCTCCCTTGGCACATGCTTTGTGAGTATTCAATAGCATTTAATGTGCTGGATAGCTTCCACAACACTCACCAATATAAGATGGACCACTAAGGTAGTTCAGTAAAGGGAAGCTAAACACAATCAAAGCTTTCCAAGTTAAGGACCCATTTGGATGGCGCCTGCAAACCCAAACATTTGGAAAAGTTACTCTAATTGTGACTCAAAACCCAAGACCATAAATAAAACTGTAAGTGGCTCCAGATCCTAACAGCGTTGTTACTGCAAATGGGCACTGGTACAACCAAGGGTACATCAGCTCTGAAAATAAAACACTTTCAACAATGCTTCCTTGCAATAAACTCTCGAGACGCTTCACACTAAAGAAACAAAAACAAAACCTGTGGGTGTTATTATTGAAAGAGTCAGCAAAGCTTTTGATCAGGGGCTAGAAGTAATTTTTCTGCATGCAGCCAACATAAACTCTACCATGTAATGTGAAAGATATAATGGAGATGGCAGGTTGACTGCACACCCATAAGGTTTTAAAACTAGGAGCGAAGAGTAGAAATGAGTATGGGTGGGGAGGGAAAGAAAAAGAAGTAGATCATGCAGATTTTGGCCAGTTGTGATGCTTTGGTCCATCCACCATTGCCCACTGAATACCTCGAGGAACAGCCATGTGGATTCCTTGACAGTTGGCAAACCTGGGTCTTGGTTCATTTTGAGAAGCCTCCAAAGGTTTAGATGATCTCCAAAGGCTATCTGAACCATGTTGGTTTGGAAATCGGGTTTTGAATCTTTTCAAGATCTGGCTCGGTCAGGACTTTGCGAGTGTTTCCGTTTCTCCAGCCAGACCAGCCTCACCACAGGCGCAGCCATTTTCACGGTATTTTGGTACTTCCATTTCCTGTCAGGCCTGAGACCAGGAAGTGCAGAGGTGCCTGAAAATTAAAAACTGAGTAAGAAGGAGTTGGGATCAAAGACCTGTTTTTGACCGGCAAACGAAGGTCTGCGTTTGGTTCAGGAGTGGTGGTTTTTTATCTGAACAAATTTGTACATTCTTGGGAAAGTGAATGGAGGTTACATTTTGTAAAGCAGTCGGGGATTTCCAAACATTTTGTGTTTTCTTTGAGATCAAAACCCAAATGCTTCATAACTTTTTTGGTTTATTCAATATTGTGTTTTGAGGTAAATTTTTAAAAAGTTCAGATGAAAGATTCACAATGAAGGTCATTTCACAGTGAAAAGTTGGAATGCTTTCTTCAGAAATAATACAGTCAAAATAGTTTTTGACTGTGTGAACACTGGCCTCCCCTCCTCTGCCCTGCTACTGTCTTCTACAACAAAATTCTGGTGATGCCAATCATTTTGGTCTCAGTGGCCCTGTGTAATCTCATGGGATATGCTTCTGTTGACATTTCTCTATCTACTTCTGGTTATTAATTGATAATCACTGCCTTCATATTTATCTACAGTGGTAGACAAAGCACTTTCCAGTGCAACACTGCCTGTGAGTCTGAAAAAAGGAAGTGCTTCAGGAAAAAATTTACAGTTTACAATATGCTGATGTTACGCAGAAATAATTTATGCTAAAGGAAAAGGAGGGATAACTTAAGCTATAGCAAGAAATTGTCCATAAGCAAAGAACTGGCCAGAGAAGAGCAGGTATAGCATAAATAAGTGCATTTTTTCCTGTGTGTTTTCAGTCTTTGCCTACTTTCAACTTTGCCTAGTTGCCCCACCTGCATAGGGAATTGGTCTGAATTACAGCCATTGGTGTAGTGAAATGGTGTGCACGAGGTACAAGGATACCAACTCCTGGTTACGGGGAAGTGAAAGCTACCCAAAAGCATGTGGACTGGTGTTTAGATTAGTGTGGTAACACTTAGTATCAGGGTGTTTCTTAATATGACTTTACCAAATTATGAATGGTCTTCAAACAAGCAAAGTTAATGTATTGTCCTGTCTTACCACAGAACCTGTGAAGTAAGTTTGTGTGGAGTCAGTCCCACAAACTGAAGTTTTAGCCACTACTTGCAGAAGAAATTGCCTTGATGAGTTAGTAACTGCCCTTCGGTGAATTTTTTCTCTCTAATTTATTAGCTTTTAAAAATGACCACTAAGTATTTCATCAGCTGCTAAGAATCCAGGCTAATAGAGAATGCATCCTAGAATTCTTGTTGGGGCGGAAAGAGAAAACATTTCCTGAAGGCGATCCTTTCCAGCTCTCTCCCTGGCTTGCTCAATGTGCCGCTAGAAAACTTGCTCAAGAATGTTTACCTCATACCTATCCAAAACCTAGCTTTTTTTCTTCATTTACTTTAGGCTGCCTGTTCTGTCATCTTCTGAGTCACTGAGTAAAGATCTTTTTTTCTTTTGTGTTACCATAAATTTGTTTTGAGGATGTAATAGTATACTTCCCTGTCTTTTAGGTGTTCATTTTTAAACTGTATACAAATTAGCTGTCATACATATGCTATAAATCTTTGAGACTCTGTCCTAGAGCACCTAAAGAGTACTTACATGAAAACAAAGAAAAATTCCATTGCTCTGGAATGCTCATTATTTATGCCATTGCTGCACGCATGTATTTTACAGATTTTTAGGATACAGATGTTGCCATAAAGTACTCGCAGTCTTTTGTTTGGAATAGATTTGTTATACATTTATTGCTATTCTTTGTTCAGTATGAAAGCAAGATACTGTCAGTGAATAAGCAGCCTAAATGCTCAGGAGAAGCCTGTGCATTTTTTGAAATGAAAGTAATGTCAGATAAAGAATTGTTTTAATGGTAATCAGGATGGGCTTACTATGGTCCTTGTAGCAAGCTGCAGTACAGAGAAAACCTGCAGATTGCGGGCATGCATGGACATCAGGGAGGGAAAGCAATGACTCAGTTTTATTATCTTTTTCTTGCTCTTATCTGGAGTAAAGCGGAGGAGCGGTGGAGTTTAGTCTGAGTAAAAGTCTGCCATTGAGTCTCATTACTACTTTGAAGGAGGGGGGAGAAGGGAGAGTCACATTTTGGTGGATGCGTAAACCATTTAACCATGTTTTAACCATAACATGACTATGTGAACAGAAGTGCTGTTAAACCAGACCATGGTTTAACAGCATGGAGGGTGTGATTTGCCTGGGATCTAGATCATGCAATCTAGAGAATTGACTCCCAAACCTTTCCCTTTGCTCCTTACAGTGGTATCTTTCTGCTAATGGTAGAGTTTAGGGTCTGGGACCCCTTTTGGAGAAAACACGGTGGAAGTATGGCGTTGCTAGCATATCAGAAAGGTAGTGTTACTAAAATGTGAGAAGCTCTTCTCAGTGAGGCCGATACGTGTGTGCCACGCTGGCTGCAGTGCACTTGCTTTCATCCTGGCTTACTATAGGTATCCGAATACTGGATTCCTATCTGGGACCACAAGGTGAACCTAACGGCCTCAAAAGGAGAGTTACTGTCAGAGCAGGTATTGTAAGGACACATCGAACAAGGCTTCCAAACTGACTCTCGTTCAGTCGCCCCAGTTAATGTATTTGCCCTCATGTCCATCTGCGTAGGTGAAGAATTATTTAATGCATCTAATCACAGTCTTTTTAATCAGTTCTCATTCACTGTAGCATCCACACTGATGGCACTTAGTGCAGCCAAAGGGGTGCCAGTCAAGCCGACCCAGGCTCTGCGAGATTGCATTTGTCAAATGCTGTGGTCCCTGTGAGACACCTTTTTATGCCAATAGTGCTATATAGCTCTGACTTGATCGTATGTTTATTTATTATTTGTTTAGTAAATTGTCTCTAGTCTGTAGGATGGCTTACTTTTAGGAGGCAACCATCAAAGACTTCAGACTTCTAAGACAAAAAGCCGGGGTGTGTGTGTGTGTGTGTGGTGGTGGTGGTGGTGGGGTGGGTATGTCTACACAGATTTTTCTGCATTTGTCCTCCTCCTGCTCATTCCGTTGCAAACACAGCCCGGTGGCATCACTTGCGCAGCATCCCCGGAGGCAGGGAGCTCACCTGCCTTCTTCTGAGACGCTTTAGGGATCCACCACGGGAGGGAGTGCAAGAGCAGCACCGTCTGCCCTGTCCCCGCTGGGAAGGGCTCAGAGGAGGGGAATCCCTTGTTTCACTACCCGGCTGTCTTAAGTCTGGAGGGGAGCAGGGAGGAAACTGGGCATCTTCATTTTTCAGCACTCGCCCCTCAGATGAGCCCTCAAATAGGAAAAGTCTCACGTGGAAACAAATCTCAACAGAAACTACTGAAAGGTAAAACACAGCTCTGTAAAAAGAGGTGTCATTAATGACATGGCTTGCCCTGACATTAATTAATCGTTAGCATTGGTGAGAGCTCAGAGCAGGCTGGTGTGGACAAGAGGGGAAATATGGTCTCACATATAAGCTCTCTTGACTGTGGGATGCCGGGAGGGGTTCAGCCTGCAGAAAGCATATGGCATTTCATTGCCTGTATCCATAATGCTTCTTTCTGCAGCATCTATTGCAGGAATTCTGGTGAGCAAGACAAAACAAAGTGGACAACTTATTTTCCACACTGTATTTAATGGGATTATGTTTCAGACTGCATCCTCCTGGGAAGGCAGTTTTCAAGCGCGTCAGATTTTTGATGGATTTCAGCCTAAGTGGATTTAGTTGCAAATCTGAACTTTGTACAGGAGGTTTTATCTTTCCATCTTGTTTCCTCCTTGAAAGATTCCATAAATTACATTTCTGAGAGAAAGATTTTTTGAAAGGAGTGTTCATTTGGTAAATTGCTCTTCTGTTTAAGTTTTGCCTTTCCAGGTGCTGAATGACTCCCAGAGCAAAAGTTCTGTCGTTGCTTGGTGATGGACTTCCATTAGTTTGCAATAAAATTCCAAGGCAACATTCATGCACTGATAACTGATTTATTTCTGAAGGAAAAATGGCAAAATCCAGAGCTAAAATGTCTATTTGTCTGCACCTAGTGCTGTAATTTTCTCCAGTGCAAGATGGGTTTACAGTGCTGCTCTTCTGGAGTGTCAGTGTTTTACATTCACTAGACACAAGGCCAGGAGAGATGCAAGGCAATGAGAGAGTCAGAGTATTTCCTACTAGATGGCAAAGTCAGATCTGACACCAAGATGAAATGGCTTGAATATTGCTGAGAGAGATTGCTTTATGCGCCTGGGTGGCTGGTGACAAACCCACAGAAGCACCGCAGCCACAGCACTGCTGATTTGATGGAGTATCTGGTGAGCTAATCACAGATTCACAATACACGTAGTATTGAGGTAAAACCAAAGAAAAGGGCTAGCAGAAACCCTGCTGGTAGGAGCAAGCCCAGAAGAGCTGGAAGCTGACATCCTTTGTGACTCATGGTTTTGACTAGGCTCTCTCTGGCCTCTGAAGATTTTGCTACAGCCTTCTCCTTCTCCATACAGTTGATCTTCTTTCCTTAGTACATCTTCTTCCCCAGTATTTACGTGCATTGCCTTGCCTATTTATAGACTGTAAGTGCTTTGGGTTTGTACCATGTTTTGGGCAAAAGAGCCTCATTCTTAGTTCATTCTCTTGCTCTACTGTTGTTATCAAGTTTAATAATAAATGAGAGTATATCTTGAATGACGCCAGCTTACAGATGAGGCTGAACACAAATAATGGAGGGTGTACAAATAATGGCGTTCATCAGGCAGTTGTGGCCACAGTCTGGTTCTTTGGCATCCTTTGCATAGTATCCAAGCTGGCTACTTTGTATAGACTTTCCTGGTTTGGGTGTTTGGTTGGTTGGTTTTTTGTTCCCGTATAACCTAGTCTACCTTTTGTAAAGAATTGGAGTGATCAATTCAGCACTACAGGAAGAGATGAGGAAAAAGGTCTGTTCCCTGATCTTGTCATACTGCCGGCCAAAGGCAATCTGCACAGTGCAGAAGGCCAAGTGTCATCTGCTTGGTATTTCCTGACTTGTGTGAGGTTAGTGTTTCAACCTTATCATTGCCCTAAAGCTGGGGTTCTTGGGCTGTGGTATGTGTTTCCTTTCATGGTACAAAACCCTTTCTCCCCTAAAGGGAAAAAAGCCCTGAACCAATGCAGCCTTGTCTTTCCTGCAGAGAATAAAGAGAATGTTTGTATGTGTCTTCCTATTTTTGCATGTAGCTCAGCATGGAGCTGGGAGCTTCTCTAATGACTGCCCTTCCCTACCTTTTCATGAAGGAGAAAGAAGATGGATCTGGATGCAAGATACTTCCATCCTGTGTATGCAGACCAAAGAGCTGAGAGTTGTTCTTGCTGCTACATTCACCACCTCTTGAATGCGCTCTTCTTTCTATGTCAGTGGCACCAAGAACCCTGTAGGAAACTTGACCCAAAGGCTTTCTTGACAACCTCAAAGAGATATCCAGCATTATCAAAGAGCACAGATCTTCTTCCTATAGGCTACCTGGGGCTTCAAAATGTTATCCATCAGCCGCAATAAATTCCCTAGATTGCCATCTCCTATCTTAAGACTACCCATGTCAGTCATATATCTGTGTGCAGGGATGGACTATATACAGTCCCATGAAATGCTTTTCTTCCTTTTGTTTTCCAGTGATCATTGGAAAACCCCCATAGAAGCTGAAAGTTCCCTTGAGGTTAATAGTCAGAATCTCAGTTTGGGTTTTTTTTTTTTTTTTTAAGTTTACACAAATTGATCTGACCAGTTTGGTCTGATTTTTTTGTTTGTTTGTTTGTGTGTTTTGTTCTAAGAAAGGGAATGATGCATAGGATTTGTTAGTTTTCATTTGACAAGATTTCTAAGTTGTTAGGGTTTTTGACGATGTTGGAGATGCTGCAAGGCAGCTCTGTAGTTGATAAATTTGTGCTATCTAAAGACTGAAAAGAACACAACACCATCTCCCTTCAAATCTCAGGAACTGCCTCAAGCAATAATTGGTTTTATTTTAGTAGCTCTCTTGACTGTCATACTAAATGATGAGAGAATAGAGAGAGCTTTTACTGCTTGAATTGCTTATTATGACAGGAGAAATCAAAAAGTTACACAGTTTCTCTCCTTAACACAAAAGTAAATTATTTCTTTAAAACTGCTATCCTGAGTCTTCTCCACACACCTGGGGGTGAGGAAACTCCAAAGTGAGATTCATTTTACAATCATGTCAGGAAATCATACTCTTTTAATACAAGTAAGAAGCAACCAGCTGTGTTCAATGAAATTAGGTGGTTACAAATGGGACTAATCACATGTAAAAACTCACTATTTCCACCTGACAGCAATTAAACCAGTGTCAGAGATGCAATGAAATTCCCTCAAGGGATGTTCATATAAATGAGTTAAACATTAGAAAGAGTGTGCATGATGGATGGAAAAGCTTTAGCAAAATGACAAGTCTATCAAAGCTGAAGGGGGTCACAGTTCATATTCTACAGCTATTTTGTGGTATGCAGGATGTCTCTCAGGAAGAGCCCCGCAGCTATCTGCTGTCAGCAACAGCAAAGCAGGTGTGCCCATGTGTCTGAGAGAGGCAGAAATAGATGCTTTCTACTTCCCATACCTGATGTTTCTCGTTTGAATATAGGTCAATACCTTTTAAACCTTTGCGATTATTTTTCGTTGTTTCTGGTTTCTACTAAAACACTGCTGTTTAGTGGAGCGACATCCAGAAGTAGTTAACAAAGTCTAATTGGACCTGATTACTTAATTTTGTATCAGTTCTTTGTGTCTGCAAAATGGCCCGAGGGCTGCATGTGTCCCGTCCACATATTCTGTGTCCTGCATTATTTAAAAAATGGTAGGATGTGTGCCAGGTGTCTTCAAGGCAGTTCAAATAGTGGAGAAGCATGGGTGAGGGGACTTGAGATGGTTTGCTCCCTTAGAACACCATTTTGAGAGGTCAGAAATGATTCTGCCTCACTATGCTGTAGTCCTTCTTGATAAAGAGGGGGGTCCCAATCACAGCTTGCATTCTGTCTCTCCTGAGTATCAGTTTGCTTTTGTATACCCTCATGTGACTTGGAGAGATGAAGTGCCTGAGACAGGTACTCAACAGAAGTTTTGAGCTCTCCAATCATGTTGTGTGTGTCATGGATAGAGGAGCTGCAGGAGCAGCTTTACGTGGGTGCCAGAGGGTTTATATCATGGCAATTCAAATATTCCACACTCTTTATAATGCACGTGTCCAGCCTTCTCCAATTCATAGTTCTGAGTTCAGGGGGAGTTTGAACAAGGCAAAGTTGGACATGTGTCTATCCTCCTGACTCTGGAACAAGGGAAACTTTTATTTGCTCTCCTGAAAAGAATGAAGGAGAATAAACTTGACTATGGGTCTCCTCTATAAGGGCTGAAGCAGCAGAGGAACTTGGAGGTGATTGCAATATCTGCAAAATAAAAATAAATATTGCAAAATAAAATGGGGTATAAATAAAATGGACTTATTTTTATAAAGTTATTTTCTTTCAAGCAAGCTATAAGGCAATCTTTCAAGGTTTCGTATTACATCAGAGTCACATCGATTATCTGCATATACAACTCTGTTAAATTAGAGCTAAGGCCATATGTGTGTCTTGTTCATTAGCACCATCATTAAGAAAAACTCATGGAACTGGGAGTGCTAAGGTAGCTGTTATTCATTGTGACTGCATAATATAGTCCAGCACACTCAGGGTACATTGGTTTCATGAAGCACTTTGTTTTCCAAGCTCGCACCTCTCCATCGGACCTGCTGCCTTGCCATGGCTGGGATCCTGCCCCAAATGGATTAGGATACCTAAGGTGAGGCTTCTCTCAAGCAAGGGTGCTTACATGCAACTACCTTAGCCAAGAGTCTGCCTTGTTGCCCAGAAGTGTTTGCACATTGTGTTAAAACTCCTTCTGCAGATTGCATATGGAAGCATGCAATGTGGGAGTTTGTATTTTCAACAGCCAGCCTTTGTCTTATTAACTGTATGATGCATGAAACTAGTTAATGCTGTTATTTCAGTTAATGTGGCCAGTACTCCCACATGTCCATTAACTCGAAGCTGTGAATGGTGCTATGAAATGAAGGGTTGGCGCTTGCATTATGGGTCACTTGTGTTGCTGTTGCAGCACTTAAACCGGCTTTTTCTAGCCCAAAGATCTCCGCTGCTCATTGGTTTGCTTTCTCAAACAGCTGTTGACTATATACTGTCTTTCAGATAGTCTTTTTTCTTCATCACGCCTTTCATGTCAAAGGTGAACACCATTGCACTATTGCTATTTCATTTTCCAAATTGCATTAGGGGCTGTGCCATGGGAATCCATTTAACTGTTATGGTGTTGTTCAAATACACTGTAACTTGAATCAAACACTTGGCAGATTTACCCTGACGGACTGTGAATCCAGATGTTATCCTTCTGCTCACCACCTAATAAAATACAAACCCAGTACTTTGTTACCCTAGAGATAATTTATGGTGACACTCAGCTTCATTATGGACCCTTCCGTTACCTTGCAGAGGGTGGTGGATCCATCCCGTGGAGAAGTGCACTTCCACTGTATGTAGTAGGTCATTTGGGAATTTGTCTGGGGACTCCTTCCTCCTAGAAAGTGTATATTAGGGCTTGGGAGCTAGTCCTGAAGCTCTGTTAATGGCCAAATTGGTGACAGTGTGCCTACAGATGCCTCTCAGAACAAGAGGAGACAGATTTGGTGAAAAAAAAAAAAATTGGGCAAATATTTCTGCTTTATTCCTAGGTGACTGGTAAGTCACTGCTGCGTTTCCGATTGATGGCTGAGTCTAAGAACAAGCTCACTCACAGTTGCCCAGTTGTTCCTGTTTATTTACCATCATCCCCGTAAGGCCTAGTTCTTTAGGAGCCAGTGAAAATTGAGTTGGTGAAAATGATGGTTCCCTCACCTAGTAAAAGAGCATTTGTGAAAGGCCAAAAAAGATATCAGCTATAAGACGGGCTGAAAAAATAGGGAGAGAAGAGTCATATATATCCAAAGATAGGTGCATATATATTTGAAGGATCAAAAAAGAAAAGCACGAGAGAAGAATGTTTTAATCAGTATCACATACAAGATAGCCATCTAGCTCCAGGCAGTCTAGAGAAAACTCTCCCGTCTTGCCCAAGTCATGTACATGCATGTACTGACTCCTTTGTTTGTTTTTTGTTTTTAACTGATTTCCTTCTTTTGTGGATAGATGGCTTTTCATTATCCGAGATTTAAAAATAATTGTTATCAATAGCAAAACAAGTGAAGCCTCTGCTAGCCCATCTGATTAGCCGAATGCCTAAATGTTTTCTGTCAGGATAAGAATTATGTAAGCAAACCTGCAAGTGATTAAAAACAGTATTAGCATAAAGAGAGAAAGAACGGAGAAATTTGGGCAGATTTTTATAAGTTTTTTGAGAAGGCAGTTTGCCTATAAGATGTTACATTTTTAAAGACATTTGTTAACCAACAGCTCTTCTGTTTGAAAGTTTTCAATAAACTTCGTGAATTTTGTTGAAAACCTGGGCTTATAGTGCTGACATTCTTAAAGAGATGGAGAAGTAATCATTATATTGTACTCTAAGAATGTGTAGTAATGCAAAGGAGTTTTGTTTCCTGAAAGAGCTGACAGGAGAGAAGAGTACATGAAATCTAGCAATTTTTAAATAGAAGTGCTGTTTAATTGGAAGCTACAAGCAGCTGTAGTATCTCATGTGTAGTGTAACATGGATGTAACTACATGTTAGTGTAGTTACATGTGTAGTTTTGTGGTGTATCAGTAGCCATAGCTAAACAGGAGAAAATACAGTTTTAAAAGTTTCATGAACTGAGTCCACTTCTGTGTACCTTTTCTAACCTGAAAGGTATTCTGCAAAATTTGCAAAAGCTTAAACTTCTCTGATTTAGCTCCTTGCTAGCAATCACACCGTCTTATTTCAATATTGAAGACAATATAGCAGTACTCAGTGTTGCCTTTTTTGGCAATTACCCGTTCTCCTTTTGACAGTTCCTTTACCATTTTTAATATGAGAATATATGTTTCTGATTTGGCATATATTGAAGACATGGCTCATTTAAAAAACAGTATATCAATCCCTCTCCATAAATTCACAGCTTCTATACAGAGTGGAAAAATGCTGAAGGATTTTGCAGATTTTACAGAATATTTTTCAACCTTGAAATAGCCTATAAAACCAGGCTCTATTCATGAAATGTTTGAAAGCATAATAAATACTGTTTAATTATTGTGTCAGTACAGGAAGATCTCTCAGGTACACCTGAAGTATGGCCAAAATTGATATTTGAATTTTGGATCATTATTTAGCATGACAAGAGGCTGAGATAAGACAGGTCAAGTTGTTGATAGTTACTTTTGCTAACTTTCTTTCTAACCAGGCATATTAAAATGTTCACAGACAGCTTCAGATTTACCCTGCAGAAATAGGGAAAAAAAATTATATCCTTATATAACTATCATCGAAGACAAACTCTTACAAGTGTTTATTTTATTCTTTTTTTAATGTGTTTCATACTCACAGTCTTTGCATAGCAGATGAGATCATCTATAGAAGTTTAAAGGTGTGATTTGGGGGATGTCTCCAAAGATCCATTCTTCAAAGATGCCTTTGAAAAATGCCAAGCTATTTCACTTATCTATTTTTTAAGATATCTTTGGTGTTATATAGAAAATTACTTTTCAGGTTGCTCGTTTCATTGGGTAAGCACAGTTCCTTTACATTATATCACTTGCATGATCTTAGTGTCACAGTGACCTTACCCATATCTAAATCTTCAGTGTCAAAATAGTCCAATCTTAGAACTGTCTTCTTTAATTATCCTAATTACCTAATGTCAAAACATCCATATAACCCAGTATAAATACATTTGAATCCAACAAATTAGCACATGTAAGGCTTTTTTCTCATATTATTCAATTAAAAATGAATTCCCCTTCCTCTGTCCAAAGCAAATCATTACACATCACTCTCAGGGGACCAATTCCTTTCTACTTGAACCACCACAGCTGCCAAAAACGTCTTAATATGGTAAAAAATGTAACGTAAAAGGCACACACTCTGTATTCGAGTGTTGGACGCTGTGAGGACCAGAGAGTGGGAGCAGTGGGGACTTCCCATGGACAGCCAGGGCCCATCGCACTGCTCGGCCAGGAGCCTGGGGCAGCCCCAGCCGCGGGCATCGGGCACCTCCCTGGGGATGGGCTGGTGTCAAGGTGGGAAGTCCCCCATAGATTGAGGTCTGAGTCTGGATCAGCAGAGCCCATGGTGAAGCTGCAGTGTGGTGGGAGCAGTGGATCAGGCAGAGGCCAAGCAGCAAAGATGTGGCTGAAAAGCAGCTCCCATCAGCCCGGGGCAGCCCCGTTGGGGTTGTCCTCCCCCCAGCCCTGCCTGGGAGCCCCTCCCCAGGGGCAGCAGGAGCAGGGGGTTACTGCATCTGTGCTGTCTCTTTGTTGACCCTGAGACCAGGCAGCCAAACCTTTCTGAGGGGCATGCTTTCAGGACCTGTCCACGGAGATCCAACATCATGTTTAAGTGCTCCAATCCAGAAGGCACCCTAAAAAATAGCTATGTAATCTGCAAAATAATTCTTCCAATGAAAGATCCTAGCAACCAGGTTTTTGATCTGGAAAAGGTGTCAGGAACCAATTTAAGGCAGGCAGAGGCCAAGCTGTTGTTTACAGTTTTACAGGACAGAACCTGTGTTGGTTGGTGGCAGTGTAAGAACCCCAGTAAACCACCTCTGCATTCTAGTTGGCATTGTGTATCATTGTACAGATTTTATAGCTTTAAATTGCTATGAAATACACAGGCGATAGAGAAAATAAACCTCTGATTTAATCACATATACTGAAGTTCCTTTGTTATTCATGAGTGAAGACTTCTCCCTCAGAGGAGGAGAATCACAAAGAAGATAAGCACAATACCAAAACCAATACCAATCCCATCATCCTCTAAGTCATGAAAACAGACTGAAGGAGAACCTGGGAAATGAATCTCTATGATATGAGTGTAAGAAACTATAGAAAAATGCGACCGTCTGCATAGAGGACTGTCTCAGACAGACTGCGGAAGCCATGTGTGTCCAGCAGTCTTACAGCTCATCACCCGGTATGTCTAGAGAACACTAGTTTTTGTAGGTTCCCACACCATATTGAATATTTTTGGAAGACAGCAGTTACCAGACTGTTGACTGCTCATGTTGATATATCTGACATGATAGCCAGCATGCAGATAAAGTTCCCCCATCCACAATATCCTCGGGTACGAGCTGGGGCAAACTATAGCAGGAAATGAATAAATTGTTTTCCACATGGCTTTCCCTGCTTTCCACGCCATGTAGACTGAAAAGTGCAAGTAAATGTTGTGAAAGGATGGGTAGGCTGCCAGAGACAGAAGCTGTGTGCATGCCTGTGTGTGAGGGTGAAGAAAGCAGGACTTTGCGACCTTTTCAGCGCTGCGCAGCTGACTCTTGTGCAAATGCTCCTGAGTTGTAGGAGACCACGTAGCTCAGCGTAACTGTATTACCACGGCACAGTGCCCGAGCTGCTAATGGCTTTCAGAGCCATGCAACATTGGGTAAATATACCCACCTATGTCAACACTAATGTGTCAGTACAGTTCTCCACCAGACAGTGCAGGGATGCCATAGATCATTACCTTTGTAATCATCAGATAAGTTTTTCAATGTCTTCAAATTCCAGAAGACTAAACTGAGTAAGCAAGTTGCAGGTAACAGGCATGTGGCTTGCCTTCAAATGTTCAGCCCAGAAATGCCTTACTGACATCAGTTTCTATTATCTTGCAAGGTCTGGTCAGAAATAGCTGTGGGACCACAAGAACTGATCTCATGTTGATGAAAGATCAAATTTCATGCCTTGTATTTGCAGTTATGAAACAAAAGGTCCTTGCCAGCATCAGCTTTTCTGGGGCAACAAGAAAACTCTCATGGACGCTTCCTCCTCACTAGAGAAATAAAAAAAGAAATAAGTATCCATTTCTTATTTCTTGCTCTAACAGAAATGATATTTTTACTTTTACATTTTTACTTCACCACATCAGGATTTTTTTCTGGGCTTTAGGAGAAACCTTTACACTGAAAACATTTGCAAAGTAACTTGTGTTACTGTCATATCTGTCCATAAGGGTGGACACTAAATCAAACTCAGTTTTAGGATTTGTAGAAGAATTTCCATTCACAGTTAATCTCTTTGATCAACTTGAATGAATAAGATGATAGAAAGAAATTTTGCGGTTGTCTTGGAAATTTTCATTGCTAGCTGAATTTTTTTGTTGCAGACCATTTGTTTGACCTGCTTTGATGTTTTCTTGGGGATAGGCATTATGCTTCGTGACTGTTTCTGCACGCCAAGGCTGAGTACTGTGCAAACACTCCTTAGTTGTAGGAGACCACTTAGCTCAGTGAACTGTGTTATCATGACATTAGCCATGGACAGACATTAGCTTCTGAAGTGATTAAAGGTTTTATACAGGAGCTACTCAGTAAGAGTATATGCGGGGAGAAAATTGCATCAGTAAGTCCCATCTGCCTTCACAATAAATGTATTAACTTTGAATGATCCATCCAGTTCCTCACTGAGATTCTCTTTTAGTAGTGCAGATTTTGTCACCTCATTGCCATAGGCTCGTTTTTTTAACATAATGTAGTTAGAGCTGTACCTTTTTATCAACAGGCACTTTTGGGTAGCATGTCAAATGGAGTGATGATATGGATTTAATGGGGGAAGAGGGGAATAACACCTACTTCCCATTTGCAGCACCAGTTCCATTTCATGGAGATGGGCTGCAGCTGTGTAACTAGGTAGCCCTCTCTGTGGCCTTTTTATAGTGGTGGTGGCAGGGAATCTGATATGTTAGCCTGGGAGGGGTTGGATGAGCTGTTAGTAGAGCTAGGGTATAGGGCAGGGGCTTGTCTATGAGTGCATGTTTGCATGAGTACTGTGGTGAGTATTGGCTCTCAGTTACTCTTTTTCACAGTGCTGCTGCTGACAGAACAGACTGGGATTTCTCAGGTAGGTTTTCAATGGATTGTTTCTCTGTGACTGGTAGTTTATGTCTGCTGAGGGAGCAGCTTCTTTTGGTGACAACATCAGTGCGTAGTGCTTGTTATCTAAATAATCAAGGCAGTATTTGGTACATTCTGGTTTGAATAAAGTGTTCAGGCTATAAACAAAACCTAGTGCAGAGACTATACTTAATGAAAGCTGTTTTTAAGGTGGTGGCTCTACTCAAGGTGACTCTAAAATATTTTTTTTTTGCCTAATGGGAAAAGAGCCTGTGTCCTCCCTCTGCTCTCCAGAGCTGGAAGCAACCTCAGTACTGCAGCTCTGAATAGCAGTAGTCTCCTGTTCCTCCTGTACCTTGTATGTCTTCTGTAGGTGCTGTCTATGATCTGTTGTACAGTACTAGCAAACTGTAATTCAAGAAACAGTTTAACTCATCAGCTCAGAGTAGCAACAGGGAGGGAACTGTGAGAGTCAAAAAAGCATAATGTTTCTATCCCTGCAGTATTGTTGAACATATAGATTGATAGCCTGTCTGGGAAGTAAACTCTTTTCTCTCATAATGCCATTCACTGTCTTTCACGCCCTTTACTGTGCAGTGATATCCCTGACAAGACTGTCAGGTTTTGGTGTCCTCAGTCCCTTCTTTGCTCCCATTACTGTATAAGCATTGAGTAGCTATTTGAGCATGTGCCTNTGATATCCCTGACAAGACTGTCAGTTTTTGGTGTTCTCAGTCCCTTCTTTGCTCCCACAAACCAAGAAGGGCTCAGGCTGTGTTACCTAAAGGGAAGGCCTCTCATGCGGTGAGGTTTTGGAGAGGGCAGCTCCTTCTGCAGAACCGTTGCAGCCATCTCCATGCTCTGTCCTGTTCACATCTAATGTCCTCAAGGCAAAGATCTCTGCCTCAGTGTGTGAGGTGAGACTTTCTCAAGTGGGAGGTTGTGAACTCCTGTGAAATTCCTGTAAGTGCTGTTGTGAGGTGGTCTGTATACCCTGGTATGGCAACAGCAATGTCAAGGATGCTGGTCATCTGTGTTTCTTGATCTAGTTTAAGCTGCTGGAGGCAGCTGTTGAAATCCTGCTTGTGGGATGTGAATGTGAGTTAGTTGGAAAGAAGAGCTGAAAAAGATCCCATCCTCTCAGGGACTTCCAAACTAAGTGCCTCTGTCAAGCTCTTCTGGCCTAGAGGCAGCAGAAGCCTGTGTCTATCTGGCAGGAACAACTGAGAATTTCTCCACCTTTTTGCCCAGAAGAAATTGAAAATCTTCTACCTTGCCTTTTTGGTTTAGATAATCTGAGGATAAAGCAATACTTCTCACGTAGTCCTCCCTCAGGGGGAACAATGGGATGGAGGACAGGATTTGTTAAGCAGGTAATTGTGTCGCTCAATTTGAGCAACCACCAGGTAAATATTCTGCTGTGGTCAGGTGAAAAAGACCATGGAGCTGACCTTTAGCATGGACTTGATGCCAGCTTGCATGGTGTAGTCTAAGCTTGGCACTCAGAGCCAAGCTCTCAGAAGATGGAATTTTCTGGTACTAGTGCTGTGTGGGATTAATTCCACAACTTCATGGGGATGGTGGGAAGGGGAGCGTGTGAAGAATGTTGAAAAGATGTTTCCTAAACCACATAATAAAAACAATGGAAAAAGGAAGAGTTGCAGCTCAAGCCGTTTTATCCCCTGTGTATGTTTCTGTACAAAATTGCTATGGATGCAGTGCCAATATTCTTAGCTTAAGCTACTGCTCTGTATTTAAGTTATACAGTCCTTCTTGAACATTGGGGCATCCTGTACCAGTGAATTTGCAGCATATCTCCCAAAAGGAATCTCTGGGGAATTCTACTGAATGCCAGCTCTCCTACACCTCTCAACCCCTCTGCCTTGCATTTTACTGTAGTAATAAAAGCTGCTGTATATGTGCATTAGATAACAGGGAATAACTTTACACGTTATAGGAGTGAATATTTATTCAAATGGAAGTGGCTGCACAGCTGCAACTGGGAAGATATTGACCTATAGTATTTACAGATGGGATCACAGTGATGGCTTAGTGTCATCTGCTGTTTATATTGTCTTCTGTGAGATGCTGCTGTGTTTAGTGATGATAGGCAGCCTTCCTTGGTCATTCTTCAAGTGCCCATGTTACTCAGCTAGTAGTCAAACTGTTCAGCTACAAGGATGAAACTAAAATAATTAAAACGCCCTCTAAGACTTTTTACTGAATAGGGACTTTCACCATAGGAAAAAATGTGCAATATTCTAAGGCGTCTGTGGATGAAGCACTCACCTTTGCTGTGTTCACTTTCGGATTAGGACTGGGAAAATAAACCCTACTGAAAGTTGTATTAAAATGAGCCCTTGCAAAAGTTTATCAGCCTCTTTGGCTTTCTTGTCTGTTAATAACAGAGGAGATCCACATCCAACTGGCTCCTGAAAGCATGATCTTACCTATTTGAGAAGAAAGGCACTATTGTTAGCAGCACTTCACTGACTCCTGCAAACTGGATTGAGTTCACTAGTTCAGAAAAACGCTAAGATTGTGACCATGGAGCTTTTCTATTAATAGAATCTAAAAAGGATAACGCACAGGATGAAGTAGTAAATTTTCTCTTAGCTGCTAGGAAAGTTCCTGAAGCTGAGTGTTTTCAGCACAAATTCTGTTACCTGGGCTAAAACACAGCAATTGAAGTGCTGTAATATAGTTTAAGTCTTTTACAGTTTCCCTGGGTAGGCTTACAGTTCATAAAAATCCCAGGTGATGCCTGGCTTTTAGAAATAACAAATTGCAAAATAAAGACAAGGAGGATTTTATTATGAGTTATTAGAACATCAATCAAAAGCAGATGAGGATGCTTTTCCGTGCTGAATCTACTATTCAAAGAAGGTTTAAATATCGAAGTAAAATGGTGCATAATTCATTGTGTTCAGGTCTGATTTTCTGCAGGTGCAGTGTGTGTTGCTAACACTTTTCCCTGTTAAATAGAACAAGTAACCATTTGTTGGGCCAAAAAACCTTGGACGTTGATCTCACTTGGAAACTTTAAACTCTGGATCTTAAAAAGAAATGTCCTTGAGTTACCAGTGCTGAAAAAGAGATGTTTATTTGTATCTCTAATCCCAGTTAATGTTTCCCATGACCATACTGATCAACCTTACTAATGATTTACACTCGAGGGAGTCAAATGATTTTAAAACACAAGCTGCAAAT
This sequence comes from Rhinoptilus africanus, assembly GCA_013400135.1. Taxonomy (NCBI): domain Eukaryota; kingdom Metazoa; phylum Chordata; class Aves; order Charadriiformes; family Glareolidae; genus Rhinoptilus; species Rhinoptilus africanus. Next base: position 74,912 of record VXBO01001943.1, on the reverse strand, counting down.
CTTTATAACTCTATACAGTATGTAGTTATATTTCCAATGAGAAAATAGCACAGTATAGGTAAGGCTGTCAACTTGCTGGAGGAAAATAACCCTCTGGACCTGAGCATTTTAAGCACTGCTGATCTGAATTGCGTAACTTGCAGGAAGAAGCAATAGCTACGTATGCCAATGTAGTTTACAATGGCTTGGTACAGAGTCCAAAAAACAGAATTAAAAGAAAAACTGAAATTAATCAGTTATTTGGAAAAATATTTTCTAAGTGTATTAAATTCTTTCACTTGGACAAGTTATCTTCTCTAATAACAAATAACCCAAAAGATCATTGACATTTAAATAGAGATGGGTATTCCAAATCTACAGGTAGCAGCTGTGTTCAAAACTCTTCTTTATGCAGGGTAACACAGATGGGCTATTCTGCTTCACAGTTGTATTTTTGCAGATGGTAGGCTCACAGTTCTGGCAAAATTGTGTTTTTTGCCCATCAGTCACGGACATAGCTGGATCCACAGTTCCCTGATCCTCTGAGTCACAATAAAAGACCATAAAAATTTTTGTTCAGCCAGTTACTATTAGTGTGTGAATTCATTGCTGTAGCTTTACTCAGACAAAAGCAGCTAAGATTCTCTTGTCTGTTCCCGAGTGAAGAATTATTGCAGACATGCTTGAATTTTCTTGAGTGCTTATCGCCCTTAAATGTAGAAAGAAAATTCCAAGCAGCCAGAGGTCAGAAAAATCAGCTACTTCCAGAAGCCTGTATTTTATCTGTGTGTATTCTCTTAAGATACAGCTGAGCTGACAAAGCGTCATCTGGTCTTCTTGGAAACAGTTGGTATTTTCCCACCTATTTCAGTATTGACTTGAAGTTTTTAATCAAGCTTTAAGTGTTACTTGCAGCTGTGAATCAAATATAGGTGAATTTTTCTGCTCCTGCCTAGTGGAAAAAGTCACTTCCAACTTTCTAAATAGCTGGTTGAAGAGAGATGCTGTTAATTAATTCAGTTTACTGAATGCACTTCCTGGGTAAAACAATACCTTTTGTCCCTGGTCCCATAGTAAATAGTATGTTCTTTACTGGATCTGAGCAACAGCATACCTAAATTACTGAAATAATATATTTTTTCTATAAATCTGACTTTGTATGCCTGCCTTGTATTTAAGAAATCACAGTATGAGCAGTGGTAAAGCAAATTTCCCATGCCCCTTCTTGGTAATGTGACCTTGACTCAGATACACTTTACCTGAAATAGTTTAATCCCCAAATCTTTCCAGGCTCAGAGTGTTTTTGTGAGGTACTCAAAAAGATGACTGGAGCAGGGCATGTAGTTTGCATTAAAAAAAAAAAAACAAAAACAAAACAAAAAACAAAAAAAATCACCAAAAAGCCCAAACACCATCAATAAACTTCTGGTTTTGCATGTAAACTAATCCTGAAGGGGTAGATAAGTATGCAGATATATGCATAAACAGACTGGTGTATCAAAATCCCCTATTTAAACAAAAACATCTAAACAGTCTTCCCAACTTGTGAGAGCATTGAGTTTGCTGCTACAAAAGCAAACAAAAACATCTGGATGTGACAGGTGTTGCAGTGTGGATCACTCTGAGGCACTGGAGTTAATTTATGGATGTTTGGAAACAAGTACAGGTTTAGTGGTTTTCTTCTAATGAATGGTGTCACTGTTGATGTGGAGACTCAAGAAATCATATTTCTGTTCACCCCCTTCATGTTTAGTGCTCAAATGACAGTAAAAGGCATAGCACTACTTGGTTTTGATTAAAATGCATAGTTTTGTCATATAAGATTGTCCAGCTGGGGCTAAAAAAATTAGTTCATGTCCTTGTAAGTGATGCTGTTTTTCTGGCTGACATGAGCTTAGGGATCTGAGATCTGCTTTGGAGGTTGCTGTCTTACCCCCAGACACTTTTTCCTTTTGCTGCCCCAGGGAAGTCTATGGTGTAAGTGGCTGGGTGGGAGCACGCGAGTGGAATAATCTTGCACTAGGAAAAGGTGGAATACTGATAAGTTGTCAAAATGTTGCATTGAGAAAAAGGCTGGCATCTAGTAACTGTAAGTACTAACATAAAGCATAGAGCTTGAATTTTGCATTTTTGTTCTTCAGTACTGCTTGCTGAAGCTGTCTGACTACTGTCTGACAGATCTCAAGCTGTCTGACTACTGTGTACTGCGAAAACTCTTCAAATGACTGGATTGTCATAGCTCAGGGTGAAAGGGGAAATGAAGGCTTATTCAGCATATACCTGATATTTCTGAATTGTCAACTTGGTTGGCAGCATATACCACCTCTGAGAAAAGATATCTGTGGCTGGAATCAGTAGACCTTTAACTTAGTTGGAAAATGCTTTCTCAAACTTGGGATTCCCGGCCTAGGCTCTAGGAAATAAACCTCTTTCCCACAAATAACTGCATAGTTGACATATTTTGGTTTGGACGCTAATTCTTGAGAGTGGGAAGATGAGTTCATTTTATTACTGAGTTAATTACTTCTTATACAACCAGTTTCAGTATATACATTTTAAGAATGCATGCTTTCAAATTCAGAAAAATATTATGTTATTAGGGAAGGAAGTATTAAGTATGTACATATTGATAGATGGGTCACTCCTGTTCTCATTCATACTACTGAGTATGTAAATCCATCTGATAAGCTACCTTTCTCTTTAAAAGCTGAATCTTATTTGTTTTTTAATTTTTTCTAAATTCAGCTTCAAGTTACTGGATCTTTGCCTTTGCTGGAAGTTAAGGCAGACCTCTTAAATGAGAAAGGTATTTTACTTCTTTAATACTTTCTATAAATTTCTTTTTCAAGTAATTTCAGAATAGATAAGTTCTGCCTTATAATGTGTAAGTGATCAATGACTGATCCTATGGAAGGAAATGAGATTGTTGTTATTAATGACATTAACAGAGTTCAATCTCTCCCACAAATATTTTAGCAAGGAAATAGCTAAGGCTGGTGGGTAATTTTAACAGAAATAGAGTTCTAACTTTAAGCAGAAACTGATTTTGGAGCCACAACAACTTTTTCAGGCTGGAAATCGTTGGGTTCCCTATAGGTGTCCCTACTGCTTAACTCTGGAATGAGTTCTTCTAATTGTCACATATTTGCTGATGTAGGAAATTAACTTTCACATCTGAGTCACGGACAGTGGAAATTATAATTTCAATGGAATATCAAATTGGCATTTGCCTGTTAATGTGTTTATTTTCCATGTTTCTCTTTTGTTCTAGACCAGTACTCATTACTGTTCATGTTCCACAGCTTAATTTACCAGTTACTACAAAGCCTGTAAAATCCAAAGTAAGTGCTGATCTATTCAGTATGAGATATTAGTTAAAATCACAGCAAATTTTGAATTGCTACAATTTATATAGACAAGGGTCTGAATCAACATCTTGGATCTAAAACACACTAAGCTTGAGGAGCATTTGGATTCAGATCTGAACTCTGTGGTTTGGGTTTTTCTTTAATCACATGGTGTTACAAATATCTATTTCATGTGTCTAAACTGTCCCAGCTGTGCAGAGTATTTCCTTGAACACATTGGACTTATTTTTACACAGATGTAAATTAGGAGTAACTTTGCTAAAGTCAATGCAACTGGTGCCAGTAGATGATGTTTGAGGAAAGGTCTGTGCTTTCCATATGATGTCTCTGTATACTAATAATATAGAAATGAAATGTATTCTTTGCATCAGCTTTGGGAAAAATCTGTCTGCAAGTCTTCGCATGAGCATGAACATCATGAAGATATGCTAGCAGACACAAAACATAAAGGAGTTCGAATGGTAGCTGTCTACAACGGCCATTTGAGACCTTTCTTTTAAGGTCCATTTACAGTACCATTGCTGTATGCTCCTTGCTGTCTTCCCTTCATCTTACTGGTTTATTGTAGGCTCTGCTACCACCAGTGCTTTCTTTCCATACTTTCTGTAGCCATGTCCTGCTGCACCCTGTCAGGACACCAAATTTGTCATTGTGCTGTTTGCCTCTCACCTTTAAGGCTATCACTCATCAGCAATTAGGAACCAACATCGTACAAGCATTTGAGGTAAAGAGAACGTTAGAGCTGGATCAGGTGTTGATTTCGACTCCAGCTTTCCCTATTGAATTACACGAAGGTTTTAACTGAACTTGAGCTGTAAAGAAACCCAAGCTTTTCTTTAGGTTGCACAGAGCTTGGGAAAGTCCTGTGTTTTTGTGTCTGTCATTACCCCTCCCTCCATCTTCATGATTCTTGCACGCATAGCCAGTTCTGGATTAAACTGTGGCTATTCCTGTGGTATTTCTTGTCCTGGCCAGAAGGAGGAACATCCTGCTTTAGCAGGGGAGTTGGACTAGATGATCTCTAGAGGCCCCTTCCAACTCTGAAATTCCATGATTTCTTGAAGCTCTGCTGCAAAATCCTTTTGTTTAGTGTTCCTGTGTAGTTTTCCAGGCTTGCTGAATCTAATCTTTGTGTGTTTTCAGATTCACCCTGGATGAAAATAAATTACTGTTCCTTTACTTGTGTCTTTATTTGGGTGCAATTGCTATTTTTCTGTTTCATCAAAGGAGGGGAGTTGGCTTATCTGTCATAGTGAAAGTGGTCTGACATGCACCATATTATGCCAGCAAGGAGAAACTGCATTACAGATTTTTATTTTCCAAAGATGATACGTGGTCTCTGTGGAAGCTGCAATTCCCCTGCAGGAAGATAGTCGTATTTCTCATTGGAGGTTGTTCATTCTTACCTCTTCTAGCCAAGAAAAATGTAAACCAGGGTGAATCAAGGGTAAGATCCGTGCAGTTAACAGTTCAGTAATACTTAGCATGAAAATGTAACCCACTAAAGGAACAAGGGAGAAAATGGTGGGGTGCATGAAACGTTACGTTGCATACTCTATAGGACAGAAGAAACTGGTAATTCAAATACCTTGGGGCCAGTAATAAAATAGAGTGCAAGAAGATGATTAGATCTCAAAGCTCTTCTTCAGCAAAGTGTTAGGCCTTGGCTTAGGAACACAGAAATCCTGACACCCTTTTTTAAGTTGCCATTCAAGTTTGTAACTTTGAGGCAGGCGAGGATGAGCAATCATAGACTACCTCCCCTGGAGAACAACAGCATTTCAAAGCTTACAGACAGTGTGAATCCTTTAAGGCACAGCGGGGATCTTCTTTTTGTGTACGTATAATACATGACTAGTTAAAGCCTTTTGAGAACATAAGCAAATTTTGTAACAGTTGTCAGTTGTTCTTTCAATCTCTTAAGAGCAGCTTAAACAGATAGACTGTAGAAAAAGCAAGCCTGTTTTGGGTCTAGTTTTTTATGATATCCGTGATACATCATAGATGATTCTTTGGAGGTTGATCATATTCAAACTGATAACCTGTTTATGCTGTGCCAGAATACAATTTCATTTAAAAAGTGTTCAGATTACATATAACACATAAACAAAAGGAGAACAGAACTGGGGAAGACTCAAAAGGCAACATGCAGGGTGACTGGGAAACTCATACAATCCTAAAACTTAAAAGCTAGGCACTTTTATATTGGTTAGATAAAGGTGTATATTCTCTCACACCGGCAACTCAAGTGATCCAAGTTAGGGCTTGAAGGTTTAAGTTAGAAGGCTCATCATTGCTGAGCATCATGTTTTCTCCAGATTCACTGTACTGGAATTTTATATAACTACTGGAATCCACCTCTGTTCTATTGATGGCACCAGGTCACCTGCTCCTTTATCTGGAGTTCAAGATTCAGCTTAAAACCTCACAATTGTGTGTACTATTTCTGTAGGGATAGTTAGATGCAGACTTAAAATTCACTGGTTAAACTTATTCATAGCATTTTTCTCTATTTTAAATAGCTCTCCCACTTTCAGAGTTTAAGTTTTAATATTTTCTGGGAACAAGTTCTTAATTGGATTCTTGTGCAGGGTTATGTCCTTGATGAAGGACCTTGGAATATGTCTTGATTGACAAGCTTTTTAGGCTTAGAAATGGGAAAAAGAAAGAATGTTTAGTAACAGGCAGCAGCACCTTATGAAGCTGTGTATGCAATACAGATACCATATGAAAAAATACTGCATTTGTCTGTTGTTTCTTTGAGTGTTCTGCATGAAAACATGACGTTGTGTTTCACTTTCATCTGTACGAGGCTACTGTGCTTTTGAGCTAGGGAGAAAGGAATTGTATAATAAATGGAGCTTGCTATGCCTCTTTGTATTTGCCTTTTCTTGAAGGTTAGGACTGGAACGCTGTTGCAAGAAGCAAAACTTTGACTGAAACAGCTTATTTAAGCAGCAAAAGTGAGCTGCTTTTTATCATATTAATTTCAGTTGACTCATGTCACTTCACCTCCCAAAACCAATGATGGTTGGTTAAGATTATATCCAAACCAGTCATAAGTTACCAATGAATCAGTAACAGAATATTTTGGGCTGGTATACAAAAACATCTTTTGCACCATATTTAGTTAGCTTGGATCCTCTTGTGGTTCAACAATATTTTACAGAAACAAAACACTCTCAACTTCAAGCAGAGCCCAGTTCCCTTAATAAAACTTTTAGTGCAAGGAGGGCAAAGAGTTTAGCCGATTTACAGCTTCGTTCCCCTTAGAGCAGCTAACAGACATACATTCTGCACACTCTGTGTTCAAGACTTTCCACTATTATTTATTTTAATAATCTGACAGTTACTGTGATATTAAAAGCATGGTATGCAGCACATAAATCATGATATCAGCTCCTTATTGTGCTTTTCCTCTCTGCTTTAACAACTGTGAGAAAAAAAGATTGAAGTATTTGGATATGGAAGCTATGCTAAGGAACTAGAACATATCCTTCTTGGTTGGAGTATTTTCTATTTTTCTCAGGTAAACTTGTAATTTGGTTGAAATATTGCTGTTGAGAAGCACTATGGTATAGCCTCTAGACAAATTAGTAGTAAGGAACAATGATGAGGAAAAACTTTGAAAAACATACTTCTGCCTTAACAGTATCAGTTTGCTGTGCAAACATTAATGTATCATATCTATTTTGTGTTTTGATGGATATGTTAACAATGTTGACATTGTTCCTATGTGTCTGAGAGCTACATCAAAGAAGTATCTGAAAACACAGGTGTTCTTAAAGCTAAACCCCCCCATAATTAAATAAAACACTGTGCTAATCTGTCATGGAAAATCCAAGTAATCTATGCTCAGCAATAAATAAGCCCAAGAGAACTAAAGTGAAAGTCAAGTCTGTGGCCTCATTCAGAGCCTGATCTTGTGGCTTTGGCACTTAATGTTTTGCTTTTATATTGCATTTTTCATTCATGGTTTATGAAATGATTTACAAAGACAAGTAACAATAGTCTGGCTTCTTGGGTGAGGACTGAAGAAAAGCACAAAGAGATAAAATGGCATGTCTGTGACGTAGTCAGTTCATTGTAGGTAGAAAGAGGGGAGTCCTGACTCCAAAGTGCCTTGATTTTTGGGTAGACCTGGTCTGTTTAAGGAAGGAACATTGCAGGTACATACTTCTTACAAACTAAATGTGTTATTGTTCTCTTCTGTTATTTTGGGCTCAGAAGTGGAGAAGAACTGCGTGAGACCTTGAATTCAGGACTTGCCCTGAAAGAGCTAAAAATCCAATCAGTACCACACTGTTTTTCAAAGCTTGACAGAATTAATGGCGTGCAGAGTCAAAACAGCGCAGCCCATGCTTTTCCCTTGGAGCATTATCCTAGATTCCATTAAAATGACATTGAGCAAAGATTTTTTTTTTTTTATGGAAACAAATAAGTTCATAACTTAGTTTACAAAACATCCTCAAATGTTTTTAACAAGAAAATCCACATGGCAGTTTTGAAGGATTCATACTGCTTCACTTTGTTAATGAGCCGGACCTCTTTCAGCCATGACTATGTCTTTTTGTAGGAAAGAACATTTGGAAGGATGATACATGTGGTTAAAAAACAGGAATGAGTTTCTGGAGTTTTGGGTTTAATTCCCAGCATTGCCACAGACTTCCTCTGTGACTTTGGACAAGTCACCACATCTCTGTGACTAAATTCACTGGCTATAAACTGATGCTAGTGGAATTTCTCTTCTTTAGAGGTGAATTGTGAAGTATCAACTTCAGCTCCAGATTTAGATGTTTAACTTTCTAAAACCTGTGAATCTAGAATAATTATTTTAAGGTGTGGCTATTTTTTGTGGATTGTCTCAAAAATGCCACAAAGTAATTGGAGTCATTTGTATCAGCAATCTGGGACTTTGGCACCTCTTCCTGTCAGATACCTTCACAGCTGAATGTGCTTCCCTACCTGGGAGTCCAAGCCAGTGACAGCAAACCTATGGCAAATGTGTCAGAGTCAGCTAATGATGCTGCTGTGAATAAGTTGTGCCTGGAGCTGTGGTATAGACTACGGTAGCGATGGATCTTGGGGAACTTTAATAAACCGGGAAGGCCTGGCCCTCGGGTGCTGTAAGAGGTGGCTGGGGATACCAGCCTAGCGGATGACATCCAAAAGGTTAAGTGGCAGACTGCGCAATGGCAGAAGAGTAACTTAGTCCCAGTATCAAAGGCAATCTATGCTGGATCTGACGGGGGACAAATTTTTTAGGTCCCCAGGCCTACATCTTAACTAGAAGAAGGCCTCAGCAGTAGTATTTCTGAACAGTTAAACAGTGAGTTACATTTGCCAAGGAGCCTGAAAAATCCCCTTGTTCATGTAGTCCAAGCCGTATCCATGGCTGAGTATGTTTAGACTGACATTTGTCATATTTATCTAGATTGCTTTTTAATGTGGTCAAGCACTGCCCACAGCGAGCATCAACCGACTGTGGTGGACAGTTTGTAATTCTGCTGAGGTGCTTGGCCAAGGTGTCCCTCCAGGGAAGGGAAGTGCATGAGCAATTACCCTTACTCCAGTCACCTAAGGCTCCTTTTCCTCAGGCAACAGCACAAGGGGAGGTGAGAATGCCTCAGCCTCTGCTGTGGCATCTACTCATCCTCTCTCTGTGAGGCAGAGGGCAGGGAGCAAAGATCAAGCTTTTTTTAAGACGGCTTCAATATTTCTTCTCTTCCTCCCATGCCAATGAAATTTGGTTGAAATTAGCCATCTCACTGCTGGCTTTCCAGGCCACTACACAAAACAGACAAGCAAAGCTTTGGCTACGGTTGCTGTGCTTGAGCTCACAACACCAAAAGACAAAATATGAAGAAAGACAACAGCTTGTACGCAGGGGAGGAAGAGGATGTGGAATTGGTGGGCTGGAAATGTCTGTTCGAGGGGATGGGCTCTGTTAAATATCCTTCCAAATGCTATAATCTGTGCAAAACTGTATCAGGATGCTATTTTCCACAGTGAAATAAGAGAATAGTTCATAGGTACCACCCCCTTCTTATTTTGTTGGTCAGTTCCGCTGCATATAAACAACATCTGTAACATAGTGTAATTATATGCTCTTAAAAAAATAAAAAAATCTGAGAGGATAAGATTCTCTGATTTTTATAGTATGACTAGAAACCACAAATATAAAATATTGCATCAGAGACTTTGGACTTCAGAAATCTTTACTTTTGGGTTGTAGAAATACGATGCTTAGATAAATTCTTGGTAAGAGCTGGAACTTGCTAGGACTCAGTTCTTCCACTTCAGAGTATGTGAGAAAGTCTAAAATGATATTAAATTAAGATAAAATACCTGTTCTTTAGAGCTCTGTTTTTTTAAAAGTGTTGTATTTTCTAAGTACTTGGAAGAGTTCTCTTGTCACTAATACAGAGTGTCTGAGCTTCCTTAAGTGTATAAGAATTGGTTTTGAATGCACCCCATTTAAAAAAAAAAATCTCAAAAAAGTCTATGATAGAGGTGATTTTTATCAAAGGATCCCAATTGACTGATAAAATTTTCTTCTGCATATTCTCAGCTGCACTGTGTTTAGAGAAAACATTGTGGTTTTTTTTAATCCAGGAGTGCAGTAGTCTCTCTTATTGTTGATTGTTCATCCACATTACAGTATGTGTGACTGTCATTACAGCTTCTCTGGGGATTTTTTTGTTGCAGTGCCTATGGTGGTGGGGTCTCTGCTCACTGAAATTAAATGGAAACTGCAAATTCTCCTCTATCTGGAGGGGTTTTCTCATCCCTAACTATTCCTTTTGCTATTGATAAATCTCACACATGAGGGTCCACAGTAGAGAGGGACTAATGGGTTGTACTGTTAGTATGACAATTCTTTAACATTTTCTGGTATTGCTGGGTAATCTTTTAGGACAGATTTAAAAGCTGCTGGCCAGCTGGTGTGTCAAAGGTAAAGAACAGCAAGGAAAATGTGTTCTGCCACAAAGACAGCAGAGGGCACTTAAAATGTCACACAGAACTTGGAAAAAATCTTTTTTTTTTTATTCTGGTAAATTGCCTGGTTTGGATCATGATTTGTTGATCCCTCCCACCCACTTCTAGATACACACAAAGTTTTGTTTTTCATATTCAAGGGTTTTTCTTTTGCAAAAGCCTTCATAATAATTAGAAAGAAATGGCTTCCTAATGACATTTTTCCTTGGAAAACAATGGTTTAAATTGAAGGAAAAATCTTCTTGCCCAACACACAAACAAACATACAAGAGTTCCATAAAATCCCAAAGCTGGGAGGAAGTAGAACTGCCAGTGGTTTGAGAAAACCACAGCCAGGTTCTTGTGCCCCTATGGAAAGTGTTTTCTTCTCATTAGACTGGCTTGTTAAACCGTTGCATGTTCCAAATGTGTACTATTTAGCTGTTTGCTTCTAGTATGATTTCTGCTTTTAAAGATGATAGTATTTAAACCTATCAACATGTTGTTTTAAGATCAACAGTTTAACAAGAACAAAATCTGCCTCCCAGACTCAGCTGCCTGCCTTCTGAAATACTTTGTTCTGAAGAAGCTGATGGCAGTGATAAATGTAAGAGAGTTAGAGCTCTGCAGTTATTGTCAGCAAGTTAGCTTTATGGGTTGGGGATTAGACCTTTGATGTCTTATCGAGTTTCTGCCCTGCGTGAATCAGTTGCTTACTTGATTTAAATTATAAAAAGAAATGCTCTGTTGTGATATTGTCTCATACTGTGTCTTCGTCATTTGAGATGGCCTCCGTGTTCTTTATTTCCCCAGGAAGAGAAGGCAACCAGCCATATGGAGAGTGGCCAGTTGCCTGCTGATCATGATAGGCATTAAATAGAGTTGCATAGAAACTCAGATATAGAAAAGTCCTGTCTATCTGAGCCTTTCTGTCCCCCTACAAAAGGAGATTGTTCCCTACAAGTCAGTAACGTAACGTCAGGTACTGTTTCACTGTAGTTTCTGAGGGGATCCCTGTATTCCTTTAATAACTTATTTCCTTTTCACTGAGGTGAGAGCTTCTTATGAAGTTGTTTTTTTGGTGTCCCCCATTGTAATGGGGGTATGGTATGGAGAACTGGTGGCTGCTTGGGCATGTGGGAGGAGAGTACAGGTGAGCTGGGAAGGAGGTCTCCCATTCATGATTCCAGGGAACAATGAGGATGGCAATACCTCGTGCTGGAGATGACTGTTTGAGACCATCTAGAAGCTCATTTTCAGAGTTTTTCATGTCCTATGTGCTATACTAGTGGATGAGGAGGTTCCTGGCCTTTGTGACAGAGGTTCAACCTAATGGTTCTCATTTTGAGTTACAGGCCATTGCTCTCATTTTTATTGTTTGAAGCTACTTCAGACACTTTAAGGGTGTGTGTTGGTAGTCTTTAATCCTAAAATAAAACCCTCAAATATAGAAATGTTGATCTGGCTTAGATTTTATTTGTATTTTAAAATAGCTTTTCAACATTTTAGAAGCCAAAATATTTTTCATGTGAGCAGCCTTTGAACAAGATTAAAAAGTCAAATGTGTCTATTTTCCTAAATTGTAGCTGTGGTTATTAAAGGCACCAAAGATTCAGATTAGCTGTGTGTGAGGAAACTGGATAACAGGACGGTTGTGCTAGCCCACTTGTATTCTGAAAGTTGGGTCAGTACTCATGAAAAGCTTAAGTAAACTAGAGGATAATTCAATACATAGACAATGCATCCCACTGTTTCTCTGTTTATTTTCTCCCTGTGTGACTTCTGGCAATGCAGAAGAAACACTATAAATGACAGCAACCCGCCAAAGAAAAGATTATGAATAACAATACCACAAGAATGAAGGGCATAAAGTTACCAGTGACTTGGGAAAAATGCAGAACACTAGACACATGACACATCTAGAAACTAGTGGATTACAGTGCTTGCAGAACAGAATACCTTCACATTAGAAACCTTTCAATTTGGGTTTCAGTATAAATTTATGGTAGATTGTTTTGTCTCTGGTAACCCAAGGTCTGTTTATCAGTAGGTGTTTTTTGACTCTGTTGAACCCTTATAATCTGCTGGTAATACTCTGAAACCAAAAGAAGTAATGCCACCGGACACAGAGAAAGAGAAACTATGTATTTACTGAAAAAAAAAAAAAAAAGGGCTGAGATCTCTTTAATTAGCAGTTGTGCATACATACAAAGGACACCACCTTCTGGATAGAGTTGTCTTTTTTTCTTTACTACATTTTTAACAGTGTTTCTTTCAGCACTGTACTTCAGACTGTCATGCTTTCCATACTGGTCTACGGTTCAATTTTCAGGCAACACATACAGCAGGCTGATACCCTAAGTTTGGATACCGTTTATCTTTTTTGATGATGCAAAATGAAAGGAACCAGCTGTTTATGTTAAAATGGACTTCTATATTACTATAATAAAAACTATGGGGAGATTTTTTTGATCCCTGAAAAGCCAGGTAAGCTGTTTTTTGAAAGGAAAAAGTTCTATTTGTCCTTGCTGTGGTGCACCTTAATTACTTCTAAATATCTACAGTATTAATGTGTGGGCTGTTTTCATCTATAGTGAATACACTAGACCCTGTTTACAAAAAGGAGTGGTTTCGTGAAATATGAAGGACCCCTAATCTTGGAAGTGAATTAATGTAGTCAGATAAGGGGAGTTTTAGTGTCACTGATAGTGTTTATCACGTCTTGAAAATTGAGGCCATTTGTTCATTTTTAGCTATATGGGGTCAATGCCAACAGATCATTCATAGTTTGTTTCTGATACTTAGACTTTGCAGCTTCTGGCATGACTCATTTAGAGGGATTGCTTTGTGCTTCCAAAGACTATATTGTAGGAGTATTCAAATGAGTCAGTGAAAGGTCCTTCTGAAAGGGTAGTTCACCAGTGCTGAGTGCTACTCAATAGGAGCCCAAACCTGCTCCTATTGAAGTTCGTATATTTCCCTTAGTAGGGATGGAACCAGATCCTAGAATTAAGCTATTCAAGAGAATAGCCCTTCAAGAGGTATGATTGCACTACCTTGAAGTTTCTGTTCAAGACAAAGCCAAATGGAGAGAAAAAAGAAAAGATTTGGACCCCTTGTCCTTGTAGAGTTTAATCAGATTTCCTGGTGTTCTGTACTTGGAATGCTTAAACAGCACTGAATGCTCTTTTGCTGTGACTCCCCCTATGCCTCTAGAGACCAAAACAGTTCAGTTCATTTTTTCTTGTATTTATTATAATTTTTATTAAAAAATCTGCTCAACTGGCACTTTTGAACCCTTTACAGTGTCCAATACCACCTCCATGCCTCCAAACCCTTCTCTAAATTGGCTGTGGTTCTCTGCCTCCCCAGCCCCCTAATAGTTTATCCATAGTAGATTAGAAATACTGAAACACTGTCGAGACACCAAATCAACTGAAATCTCTTTAAGTCAGGCAGCTGCTGGGAGTAATTTTTTGGGATATGGCAATGACAAAACTTGGGATTTCATGTGTAATAGATTGATTTCTATCTTTTCTACAAAGCAGGAAAGAACATGTCACTCAGTTTGCGTCAATTTCAGCTCAGTCCTTCCTGGGTTACATGGTTGCACCACTGAGACTTTTTTGCCTTTTTTAGTCATTTGTGGAGCTGCAGTAAAAAGAACTGATGGATGTGCTAACATTCAGTCCCACCATCCCTCCATCAATTCAGCAAAGTAGAGCTCACTTAAAAAAATACCTGTTAAAGCAATAAGCATTTAAAAAATAACATGCTGAAGCAAAACGTATCAGTCAAAGCACAACCCTATTTAATAGTCCATTTTCTATGCTGGTTGTAGCAAGATCATCCTGTAGTTTTGGCAGTGAGTCGCCATGAGCTCCACTGCACTGAGGGAGTAAAGCACAACACTGTCCTAATTGATAGGTAATTTGGAGTTTACTTTGGGTACTGACCCGAGAGTGATTGAAAAAAATCCAACCACCACAACAACAGCAAAACCCAACAACAAACCCAAACCTCACCTTCCCACTCAGTGAAAATATGTACTCTAGCTGTTTCTTTCAACTATCCTTGTAAAAGTTTACATGGAAAGAGGTCTGATGATGTAAGTTACACATGAAGACGTTAATGAAGTATAATAAGGCAAAGGGAGTGTGTGTGTCTGTGTTCAGAAGTTTAACAGGGTCCTTTTCAATAAAACAATGTCTCAGCAGGCATTAGAGACAATTCTCCTGGCTGTGTCCCACTGCAGATGCACAGACACCTACTGGAGACCTTCAATAAAGTTATATTTGAAACTTAGAGCCCACCTTTGTTTTGGTCATCTAGAACCTGGGACTTTGAATGTTTCTTCCCCTTTGTTTTTCTTTGATGCTATGGGCTAGGTTAATCTCATAGGACTTCAGCCATTTACAGGGGAGTTAGTTCATCAGACTCTCCAGTTCATAAAGTAAAAGGGATATTTCTAGGATGTGATCTGTCTTATCCTAAGTCAGGTGAATCTTATCCTAAAGGTGCCAATTTCTAATTTCTCTAGTCTATGCAACTTGCTCCACATAATGAAATCATGATCACAGCTTGCTGTCCTGGAGAGTGCTGCAGTATTGTGTCTGGAACATTAATCTTTTATGTGAACAGGGATAAATGAACTTTCATGTTCATTTTTAGATGTCTGAGATAACTTCATTGAAATCTGTAGTCTACTCACTTGTCTGATAGTGGAATGTAATGGAAAGATCCTGATTTACTCCAAGATCCTTTACCATTGAGAAGAAAAACAAAAAGGCTTTGATGACATTCTTTGTTTTAAGTGCAAATGGCCTTGCCCACTATAATAACAGGAACATTCTATCTTGTCAGAATAGTATCTGATTAGTCCTGTGTGTGATGTCTTTCTGTTTAAATTCTTCCATGCAAGTGTAACCTCAATGGTGGTGTCCCTGTATTTCTCAACAAAGGAGGTGGTCACAACTTAAAGTAGGCAGCTCTGAGCTTCTACTGGAACAGTCATGAAGGACTTTTTTGCTTCAGTGGGACAGGGCAAGGTGAAATAATCTGTTAAAGATAGGTTAAGTACAGCAGCTATACAGATTTACCATTTTGAAGGTATCTGCTGGTACTGTCCTAAGTAACTTAAGAATAAGGATAAGTAGAACTTATGTTTTGCACACATTCCAGTGCTAGGGTTGAATGCTTTTCTGTGTCATTGGGATGAGAGTAGGGTTTTTTCTGTACATGTACCTTCTGCTTCATTCCTTACCAGAGGAGTGATGAAATAAATATTGAAAAAATTAGTGGTGTTTTAATACAGCAGATTAATTGAAACAGACTAGCTGGTTAGAGTGCTTTCTAAGGCAGACTTTAGCATGTTGATATTTAAAAATCATTGCCTTTGTCTGAAATATGCATGGGAATATGACTTTACATATTATAGCCTGCATGTGTGGATATATATACAATGGTGTGTGCATTTACACACACACACACATACATACACACACATACATATGTATTACTATTGTCTAACTCATTTTCCCATTGTAGATGAGCCCAGAGGGAGCAAAATATTCCTAGCCTGGAGATTTCCACATCTGCCCTTCAGGCAGCTATCAGACAGAAACAGCATGGCTACATAAATCACTGTAAATCAGCACATTTTTCAACAGCACAAAACCCTAAGCACTGAGCCACTTTAGAGTGTGCTGCTCTATAGTTTGCTTGCAGACCTCCCATGCCAGCAGCAGGGAAGTCAGATCGTTCTATTCAACATCTTACAGTAACCAGATGCAGGCTAAAGAAATTGCCTTTCAAAGCTGTAGTCTGCACTAGGCTTTTCCAAGCAAAACAGTGATGTCTAGCATCCCTTTTTTCTCTTCTGCTTGTTTTTCATGCCTTTTTGTCCCTCAGCCCCCCACGATGAAGTGCTCTCCTGTTTTATCAGCAGGCCTGAACTTCGTTTTAGATTTTGAAGCAGTAGTTTTCACTTGGTCAGAAGGAAAATTTGTGTATCAGTTATAAGGGGTCCACAAAAAGTTACAGAATAAAAACCTGTTGTCACTATGTTTAAGTACCTACTGTCAGCGGGGGGTCTAGTGGAGATTAGAGGGATCTATAAAAAGAAGAAAGGTTGAAAATCTATGATGAACATGGACTTGAAGGTCTTTGTTTTTCCTGGTGTACAGACTGCAGCCTGATCTTACAGAAGGGAATGGAGTTTACACAGACAGAAGCAGTTTCAGATGTAGTAGGAAAACTTACATTAGGGCAAAGTAAAAATAGGTTTAGTATAGGTATGAGTTATGCTCTGTGTGCAGCCTGTTTGTGTTAGAGATGTCTCTACAGGACTACAAGTAAACTTTCTTAGATTTAAGCTGGCCTAAATAAAAAAAAGAAAAAGAAAAAAAAGAAGTTGGGGAACACCCCCTTGCCTTGCTCAGATTAATCAGATAGTGGCCTCTGACCAAAGAGAATCCACAGCTGTACACTATATTGTGAAATGTAGAGCAGACCATTTCCCATTACTGTTTGAAAGGCTGTGAGCCAGATTCAGTAACTAATCTTTACGCCTCAGACTAAGTGTGTCTGTCGTCAGCTTTTCCTCCAATGGAGAGAGATGCCTGCACTCCCCATGACCAGGCTGTAACATCCGTCTCAACTCTTCTGCTTTCTTGCACTGGCAGGCTGTAGATGTACCCTTTTTCTCCTGGTATACTCTGCGATCTGCTTAGGTGGAAGAAGAGTTGCTCTGCACTGTAGATGATGGGGTCACAGATTTGTGCACTGGAAATGCACAAATACAGATGTTTCATCTGAAGATCTTTTCTGAATCCCTGCATAAAAGTGGATAGTGTTAGGTAAAGAGAACATATGTATTATGCCATAGCAGTGAACAAGTTTATGGATGTGTTATCTTGATAAATGGTTTAATAGCACAGTGAAGAAACCATCAAATGCCTAGTCTTGAGTTACTGTAAAAACTTTCTCATGGACTGCTTATGGTTGAGGAAATAAGCATCCTGACTGTCCATAGCCCAGATTTGGGACATTTGGGACCAGTGACAAGAACAAAGCTGAAATACAAAGCAGAGCAGAAAGCAGAATTGAAAAAATTTTCCCCAGTACAAGTAAGGTTTCAGGTAACTACTTCTTCATACTCTGACAATTCTAGTGTTACAACAACATCCCTTCAGTAACAGAGGGATGAAAGATCACTGGGACTGCTAGCACTACAGGGGGCCACTGTTAAAAGCCTTTCGTGTGTGAAACTGTTAAGGAGAATATTGGAATGACATGATGCCTGAAATACGTGCCAGTAAATAATATTTTATCAGTGCATATATTTGTCAAGTGCATATGTGCAGTTTATACTGACTTTGGTTTTATTAACTGTGGTAAAATTAATAATCAAGAATTTTTCTGATACAGTCCCATTATTCTTTCTTCTCAGAAATACTATGTGAGAATTTAAAGCAGTGACTAGTATAGAATAGTAAGCCCCTTGGAAATTGGGTGTTGTAAAGTATAATGCTTTGGAAAGGCTGAAATAAATTGGAGGCTGTAAAATTTTTTTTATGATAATAAAATATAAAGCAGAAGATAAAGCAACTCCAGTTGAGGAGTCATGCCTGCTAATCTGTAGCATAAACTCCAATTTGTTGTGGAAAACAATTTTCTGAAACTTGACTAGGCTTGGTTTCTGTGTTATTAGGGGCAGGAACACCTGTCTGTTATAAAAGTGGTTTTCATTTTAATAGGGTTTGACCATAATTGTCCAGTTTTTGCTGGTTGTTCAAAATAGTTCTGCCTCAGGTTGGTCAGCTATTGTTGGCTTCATCTCAGTTGCTACCAGCATTCAACAAAAATGCTGCTTTAAGCTTGCCTTTCAGTGAATCACAGGTTTGTACAATAACAGGTTCGTTTGTTAAGTGAATTTAAAGACAGAAATTGATGAGCCAGTACTCAGAGTGAGTCACCTTCTGGTCCATCTAGAACCATCTTTCTCTCTCTCTCTCTAAACTGTCCTATTTTAATCAAAAGGAATATTTTCACAATAAAGTACAGCTCTAAGTTGTGCATCAATATGATTCCAGTTTTTGTGTCACTGACTCTGCTTGTTTCTGTTTAAACAAATAGTAAATCCCACTAGAAATCACATAGCCCCTGCTTATTTCAGCATTTCTATTAGTTTTGATGTATTTATCTATTCCTTGTGCTACATGTGAGCAGGCAATGGTGATTTGGACTTGTGTCATCTTGTGCTGCTGTAGTAAAGAAGACGATGGAGTATTTTCCAAATGTCAATTAAATACTTTCTATCTTTTTTATTTTTTTTAATAAGTACATTTGCTAGTCTCTCTTTTATGCTATCTTTTCTCGCAGTTACTTGCCTTTTTGTCCTTCCTGCTCTTAAATCCCTCAGTTACACTGGCTTGGTGGAAATTGTTTAAATGTACAACCCAAATTCTCCAGTGAGGTTTGGCTAACCAACAAACTATTCAAGTGGTTTTGTCTCCCGGGTATGTCTTCATCCTCTGCTTTTCCAGGTTGCTTGAATATCCTTGAACCCATAATTTACCCTAATCTCCTCTAAGGCTTTGAAATAATAAAATAGTTAAATAAAACTCTTTGGATAAATGCCCTTTAAAATATAGCTTTATCTGTGAACTATCACGCTCTCAAGGGAGTGGATTTTGTTCCTCAGACGATTAAGGGGATTTTCTGTCCACTGTGTTACTGTGGTTTGTCCACTGCGATCAGGCATACCCATCTTAACTCCTGCAACAATTCAAAACAGAAAAGATGAGGAAAGTCTGGGATAAAAATGGGACAGAGGCTAGACTGTTGCTCTGTGTGACTTTTCTTTTTTTTTCCTGATGCCTGCGTTCAGTTCCCTGATCTACCACATGATCTTCCGTGGGTCACAAAGCCTTCCTGTGCTTTTGAAAAATAATTCTCCGCTCAACAGGGATGTTGCTGAGGATAAGTGAAGGATGGCAAAGTGCCTAGCCATTACAGAGGGGTAGTCTTATACACACAGAAAGGTTGTACTCAGATCCTTACTTCACAAAATAGGAAGAGGGAGATCACTTGACTTGTCATCACAAAATCCATAGGGGAAGTCTGAGGCAGAGCAGGGGACTGGGTCCAGTTTTTCTACCAGAGGCCCCATGTGGTCCATTTTTCCTTCTCACAGTCCTACCTAGGCCTAAACTCTGAGTCTTGCAGATGCCTCCCAGGCAAGAAAGTGAGGTTTGAAGGACCTCGCTGCCCCCCTCCATCCCCCACCCCACACTGCAGCTCATCAGGGCACCTGGTGAGGCCCTGGAGACTAACATAATTTGGAGGTTGCTCAGAGTCATGGAAGCCTGTCTTCACTATTGCTTATTTTGCACGTAAGGGGAGATGACTTCAGTTTTTCTCCCTTCCCACTCAGCTAATTATTAATTTCTGTCAGCAAAAAGGATCCGTAAAATAGCTCTGAAGGGAAAGGAGAAAGGAAAAATCTCTTCCCCACTTCTGTAGCTCTAAAGCTAAATTCCAGGAATAAAGGTTTGGGGTTTGCGTGTAATTGGTGAGTAATTTACTTCTGAAGCTAATTATTGTTAAAAATGAAAAGTTACTGAAAACATTGGGAAAAAGAAATTTTCCTTTTTGTGTTACTGTACCACTAAAGCATAACAATTCTGGTCAAAATCCAACCACGTGACTATTATTTTAAAGTGATACCTTTGAGATTGTCTCTCCATTTTCAGGCATGCTCTCCAGAAAGGCGTCTGTATTTCCTCACATTAAGTGACGGGAAATGCAAATAGACCACGGTTTAAGTATGAAGATTATGGAGATTTATGACTCTCTCCCTACATTTTTTTGTGTAATAAAATGCAGGGACACTATATGTAGCAAATGTTTTCTGAATTTTTTAGCTTGTACTACTCTTTCCTGCTCAAATACTTTGTCCTCTTTTTTTGCTTCTCAGTTTCTAATCTGAAGTTCAACATTTTCTGTACCTGAGGTTAATAAAGATGAGTAGCACCAATGAAACCAGTGCTTTAGCTGGATGAAGACCTTTTCTCGGGTGCCTCATAATGCTTAGGAGAATGGTTATCTCCTGGTACCTATATGCCTTGCTTAATTTAGTGCTCATTCAGAAACAGCAAAATGATAGAGAAATTAATCTGAGGACTGAGTTGAACTCCTCCCTAGTCCCTGCTTTTCAGGAGCTCAGAAGATAAAGTACTATCTTTGGTTTTGGCTGGCATGCAGCAACATCAGAACCAATTAGTTTTCTTGCCAGTGTGTTTCAGGATGAGCAGCTCCTGCTTTCACAATGCCAAGGATGATGCCAAACTCCTCAGCCGTGCCTGCAGTCTTGGGAGTGGAGGGATGAACAGTTAGACCAGGTGTAGCGTGTCTTTGTGGCAAAGCTAGAAAGGGGAGCATCTGTTGAAAATCATAATGGGAACAACCTAAATTACTTCCATCAGCCTGAACCCACCCACTGTCTTCTGGAGGAGATGAGATTGAATTTCTGATAAAGGGAGAATGTGTGGTGCAATGGGCAGAAATGACGAGTTTGAGCAGTAGGGGCCTTGCATGGCTCTCCTGTGTGAGAGGAGAACATGAATCCAGTGCCATCTCAGAAAAAAACACTGCTGTAGCCCACAGGTGACCCCTGCTTTCTCAGGGGCAGCCCCTAGGGAGTGTGGCCCATGGGCAACCTGTGCTGGCGCAGGGACACCCCTGAGGGTCCACAGTTATGGGCAACCCATGGCTCAGAGCATGCTCAGAACATGAAAACAAGAAGTTTTTGTTGTTTGGTAACAATTTAATTAAAATTCTTTGACTCCAGGCTGTTTTGTATGCAGCCTGGTTCAGGTTTAGTCTTTTCTGCTCGCCCATGTTGGAGTACAACAGCAGTTGAGACTCCATGATAAATGTTGTAAGAGTGGTGCCAGTGGAAAAATTGTGAGCTATAGCATTTCCCTCTAAAGTCTTGGCATATATTTTTATATACGCAAGCATATGCACAAATACAAATGTTTCTATAAAATATATCTGATGTTTCTGTTTTGTTGAGGATTCTTTAGATGAATATCGATGTGAAAAATCCTGTTTGGAACTTCGAATAGACTTTTCGGCTTGTTGTTGTAGACTAGTTAACGTATAGCTAACAAAATAGACAAGTTTCCATTGCTGTCTCATTTTTGTTGTGAAGAATGTTTCTGCCATCACTGGTTTTGCTCTAAAGACTCTGGCCTGCTGCGTTCAGCTTCATAATGATGTAAGGAGATGGAGAGATTTTCTAATTGCGATAGTGGATTTAGTGCATGTTACAGAAATGTTGCAATGGCCACCATTTCAAAACAGCAACTAAATAACTCCAGATATAATGAATCAGCTATTATTGCAATAGGGTAAAAAGGCAAAGCTTTCTTTTCAGTTTTGGGTAATATTTATATGTCTTCCCTGGAGTAGGGGATCACAGAGCAGTTTTCAACTGGGAATAGCATTCCTACAGCATTAATTTATTTTTTTCTAGTTTTTGAGAGTGGACCAAGACAAAGACAGAGAATGCAGCCTGGACTGTGCAGGTTCCCCACAGAAATCACTCTGTGCATCTGATGGAAGAACTTTCCTGTCCCGATGTGAATTTCAGAGAGCAAAATGCAAAGACCCTCAGCTGGAAATAGCCTACAGGGGCAACTGCAAAGGTGAGCAAATCAAAGTCTCTCTTGACCATAATGAAAAATGATAGACTTTTAAAGTCTATTTTTTTTTAAAGTCTAGTTTTTGAAAATGTCTGTGTGTTGAAAACTAGGAGTGCTGTACTTGAAGAGCTTTCTAAAATCAGGTAGGTCGAAATCAGTCCTGTTGGTTCTATAACAGTATACTACATAAAGATAAATTAATCTTTATCCATCAGCAAAAATATGACTCCCCCATGGGTTTACACTATAATAAGAGAGTATTAAGGAAATTGTAAGGTTATGTCCTTGTTCTGAACGACCGTACCATTGGCAGGCTCAGAGTAACTTTTAAGATTGTTATCTCACGAGGTTTCTTGTCTACTGCAGTTTGCTATTTTGAGTTAGAGATGGCCAAATTCAGTTTTGTTTCCTAACTGCAATCATTTAGTGGTGGGAGTGGGGAGGGAGGGGAAGAGGAAAAAAAAAAGGTTCGCAGTGCTTAGAGCACTCACAGGCCATTCCTACCTACATCATCCACGCTTTTACTTCTCATCTCTGTTTAGAGTATCTGTGCAACATGCAGCTCTAGCACTTCATTTCCAATACTTACTACCAGTTCAGTCTTTTCGCTTTTAGAGTAGCCTGGTGGTAGAGAGCGTAGTTCCTTACTGACATGTAGGGTGATTCCCAACACAATGATCTTTCTAAAAGGTAAGAATAGCAGTAGTCATAAAGATTTACTTTCCCTTTCTCCCTGTGCAAATGAGAGGGGGAGGTGGGGAGAAAACCCCAGGGACCACACTGATTCAACCTCTAGGAGGCAATTTTCCACATCATCTCTTTCCATTAGCTCCAGCAAACCTCCGAAGCATCAAGACTGCTTCAAAGAGACATTCTGTCTCATCTTCTGCCTAGCTGAAACACTATGCTCATTCTTCAGCTCTTTCATAATAAGCCATTGTATTAGCTGATGGATCTGTTTACTTTTGTGAACAAGGATAACATAATGAAGCTACCTGAGCCCAAGCTTTTGTTATAGTCATGAATGACAGAGAGAATTATTGTGCACTTTGTATTTATTCATTTTTTACATTAGAGCATTATATACTTTTATAGAAATCAGTTTTGAGTGTTTTTCTTTATTGTTTTTTCCTTTTACCACATTGACAATGTCATCTGCAAGAAGTTTTTTCCATAAAGATGCGTTGAATTGCCCTACTGAAGGTGCACTCAGAAAAGCTGGCAAATTTTTCTGCAGTCAACAATGACAATTTGGAGCAGTGCTCATTTGCTGTTTATTTATTAATGAATGGTGTGTCAGTACAATTGTAGACGTGCAATTAGATGCCTTAGGCAGCTTAAGTATTGCGAATAGCAAGTACACATCATGCCCTATCAATAGTATCAGTCAGATACTATTCATCTTTCAATTAAATAAATGCAAACATCACACATTTAAACACCTCAGTGTTTAAATAGTTTTTTCCTTTGATTGGCAATAGACACGTTTGCCAATAATATATGTGGTCAATATCAGCAAGAGCCTGGTGCTCTCTTAAATTTTACATTTTCATGGTATTTCTTATTCAATCAAAGCAGTCTTAAATTTTGAAGTGACCAATGTCTTTATTCCTACCCATGCCTGCAATCATCAGAAATATTTCAAGCTGTAAAAACAAGTTTTAGAGATGAAAAAGGTGATTCGTTGGCCTAGCAGCAGTTTCACTTTTAGCATTGCTAGAGCTACTTTTGATAGTCTCATCAAATGTTCTTCTGAAAGAGCTAAGGAAGTCCTCAGATTAGGACCTCTTTTGAGCCAGTTACTTTTGAGTGGTGAAGTTTGTTGTTGCAGGTGACGCTTGACCAGAGAGCAGAGGGTTGTTTTAATAGGGCTAACCAAAAAGGGATGGTTCCATTTCAGGGCAACTTTCAAGGTTTCAGAATTTGTTTTCATTCCGTGTTGGAATGAAAGTAAATCCTTCTGGAAATGTTCATCTGTCCTCCCAAAAATCCAAACACCCTCCTCCCTCCCCTTAAAACATTGGTTATGAAGTAAGTTTTGAGGTTGCTAATACAGGAGAAAGGAAAAGACACGTGTATGTTTGCATGTGTTTGCATATGAAGGAGAAAAGAGAAGATTCCTGATATAGGATTCACAACTTTAAATCTGTGTCTGATATTTTCCATAATTGATCAGAAAAGGCTGTATCTGTCTCCTCCTTTCTTTTTCTCAGGCAAAAAATCCCTGTTCACCTCACAAAAATCTTGTCTGAAAATTAAATACTTACAGGTACCATTTTAATTCTTTGAAAACATGGTGATCAGCTTTTTGTTCAGTTCAGTCTGTTCACTAGAAATCTAAACACCGTGACAGTTTATGTCGACAACATGCTGGAATAACTTTGAATCAATCATTTCTTGTTTTATAAACAGAGTTTTATTCAGAACTGTGATCTCTTTTTACATCCCTAAGGAAGTTTGAACCACCACCACCACCAAACTGATGGCTGCTATCTCTGTGTCTTTTTTCCTGAGAAAGCCAAATTTAGATTTACTATCTTTTCTCCTTCTCAACTATTCTCAGCATTTTTCCCATCTATTTGTTTTTGATCACTTAAATACTAAAATTACAAAGGGATAGTTTGCTTTAAAAATGCTTGCTTTCCTTTCTTGTTTCAAGTTCTGTTCACAGCAACAGGGCTCAGACCAGGTAATTCTTTAGCATTCCAAAGGGAAATATTTTTAGATCCTGGGTCTTAAAACTAAGTGACAGAAACCTGGCAGAATTTATACCATTTTCCTCTCTCATACTCCTGTCCTCCTAGTTCCTGATGGCTACAGCAGAGATCAAGAAAGTTTAAACAAGCCTGAAAATGAAGGAACCCTGAACCCTCATTTTTGAAAAACAACTCACCTTTGACAAAATAAGCATAAAAATAGACTGTTCTGATAATGAGTCTGTAGTATTTATCTCTTCTTTTTTTTTTTTTTTATTTTGGCAGTCCACTTACAGGCAGTGCTGGAATCCATTGCTAAGCTTGCAAATGCTATAAGAAGTTACAATCTTGTAAAATGTCAAAGGTCTCAAATAATCTACCTACGCTGTAGATGAACACCCATATTTTCAGATTCTTTTCCAAACAAAATCTAATCTAAAGTGCGAAGTTCTTGAGATTTGCCACTTACAGACATTTACTGTGCAACAAGATTATTAATCTAATAAATAAATGTAAGTTGACAGACAAGAAATACTATTTGTGTTAGGGGAACTGTTAAAGTATTGCCTGTGAGTGGGATCCACTACACACACATGCTTACGGTACATTTGGCCCAGCATAGCTGAAGAAACAAAACATACAAGGAGTGGAAAAACAATATGATTACATTTAAACTGGTCAGAAAGACACAGAAGCTATGTGTGCACTAATTAATTAAGCAGTGCCAGGACACAGTATGGACAGGTAAGGTGGTAGAGTGCTCCCTTGCACTTGGAGCATAGGACAGCTAGCACTTTCCTGAGGACTGTATCTATATGACTCAGAGCTTAGATGGGCCAGGGACTGTTCCCAGTAGGCAGCATGCACAGAGCCACATTCTTTTAGGGATTTAAGGCTGTTCAACCTGAGAACTGAGCCTAGCTACTCTTATGGGACTGCTCTGATACATGCCAGGGTGGATCTCTTTCTATGACTAATAGAAACTTGGGCATGAGTCCTTTTACACTCAGCCTTGTTCTCTTCACTACAGCTGGTGAGGATGGGACTGGAGAGTTCTGCGTGTCATCCAGGAAGGCTACAAAACTGAGCCTTTGGTGCTCTTTGTCAGTGCATGATAAAAGTACATGCTGAAGGTGATCGAGGGCTGGAGCACCTCTCCTATGAAGATAGGCTGAGAGAGTTTGGGTTGTTCATCTTGGAGAAGAGAAGGCTCCAGGAATACCTTATAGAGGCGTTCCAGTACCTAAAGGGGGCCTACAGGAAAGATGGGGAGGGACTGTTTATCTATGAGTGTGACGATAGGATGAAGGGTAACGGTTTTAAACTGAAAGAGTGTAGATTTAAGTTAGATATTAGGAAGAAATACTTTACTGGGAGGATGGTGAGGCACTGGAACATGCTGCCCAGAGAAGCTGTGGATGCCCCATCCCTGGAAGTGTTCCAGGCCAGGCTGGATGGGGCTTTGAGCAGCCTGGTCTAGTGGGAGGTGTCCCTTCCCATGGCAGGGGGTTGGAACATGGTGATCTTTAAGGTCCCTTCCAACCCGAACCATTCTTTGATTCTATGAAGCCTCTTAGTCTTGAAAATAGTATCAACCATGCAGAAGTACCGTGTCTCAAAAAAAAAAAAAAAAAAGGAAAAGCCTTATTCTAAAGAGGAAAAAAATCCTTTAAATTATGTCACTGAACAGACGCCCTTATGAGTAGAGAGTGTTGCCCAGCACAGCAGTCTCCTGTAGGGCCATTATCTACAGTTTTACATTCAATGGGGATTTTTCATGATTTGGAACATGTTACAGGTTACTGCAAAAGGCTGTGCTTATATGGAAACTGAAACATTACAAGACATTAGCTGAAAGCATCTTCCCCAGCAGAAAAGAGAGCAGCATTGCTGAGTGAAGGTCTCCTTTATCTTACAAATATAAGGCTGAATGTCTGTCATGAATCATGATACATGAGAGTACCTGAAACTAATTGTTTTGGGTTTTTATTTTTCATGAAACATCTTGTATATCCCATATGAAGAAGTTTGGTTTGTTGGAGTTTTTTTTATTTTTTTTCTTTTCTCCTTTAAGTGTTCACAATTACTCTATGAAGTTTAGTCTTATCACTGTAGAATGGCACTGTGTGAAGAATACTCAAGTTTTATATTGTCGTGATAATTTTGCATTATAAAAAAAAAAGAGATAATGCTGTAACTCATTTCTACAAACTCCTATTAGTTTCCTCTGTGATAAAATCGATAGAATTTTTCTATCAGGTTTGCTAGCTTATTTATTCTCCATTACTGAACAACTTTTTTTCCCATGAACTTTGAAAATGTGGACTGATAATTTTCCTCCAGCAATTTTCAAATAATTTTAGGCTGTTCAAGTAGTAAAAAACGTGTATTAACTTTTAAACCTGAAACTATGGTGCTTGGTGGAGGTGAGTGGGACTGAAGGTTTTTTTCAATGAAACTATGCCTTTTTTTGACAAGACAACAAGCTGTAGTCCTAGCTATGTTAGTGGAAGATCTTCCTACAGGGTCAATGGAATTTTTCAGAGTTCGTGTTGGGCAGCTTTTCATCTCCCATCTCGGCAACTTCAGGTCTCAAGTGTAGAAAGTCTACTGGCCAATCGCATCTTGGTCTAAGCGAGCAACATCTGCAGCAGCAGTGTCTAGTGGAGGGAGCACGTTTTCTTCTCTCTAGTGGACTAACAAGCCAAAAGTGACTAGTTGGCAGCAGCAGGTCAATTTGCAGTTTTTCTGATGGTGTAAGGGTGAATTGGAACAGGTGTCACTGTAGTTCACCTGGGGTAGGTTGACCTTTATTTAAGCATGTAAGCTCTTTGCTAAGGTTTAGGCAACTTGTCAGGAGGAAGCTGCAGAGCATGTGCAATGCCTGTGACTGCACTGTGGATGTCTGTGGCTACTGGGAATGTTTCACCTGAACTACAAAGCCTCTGTCTCCCATGGAGATGTTCCTCAGAGTTAGCTAAGAGGACCTCCTGTTGATTTAACTAAAGTTTACCCTGGAAGTGGTCTGCAAGCATTGCAGGTTAAT
>VXBO01001943.1:13419-47104 GCA_013400135.1 Rhinoptilus africanus | reverse complement strand
CCCCCCCTTTTTTTTTTCCCCTCTTGTTCCTTAAATAACAGTAACAATACTTGTTCCCTTTCTCAGTTTGTTTTTAAGTGAATGTACCAGGCCCATGATTGGAACACTGGAGACTAGTATTCTGAATGTATTAAGCAAGTATCTCAGTAATAATATTTGGTATTCTGACATTGTGATCAATAGAAAAAACCAAGTTTAAAAATACAGTCCTGCCAGCATACCTCTGCCCTAACATAGAGTTCTTGAAATATCCCAGCTGATGTGCTTGCGTTTTGTGGCTTCTCTACCGATACTTCACTAAAATAAGACTTCTTTGATGGCTGGAGGTTTGATACAAATTGTTGATCACTATAAAATTTCAACTGCCAACTCGCATCACATTTTCCTACTTTGCTATCAGCATGTTGCAGCAACCTGGGTTTACAGTGAGCTGTTAAAGTGGACTTGGGATGTATCTCGGAGTGATCCATATTCAAAACGGCAAAGTAAAGGGCTTTACACAGAGCGATATTTAAGTCGAGAGAGGCTTGGCATTTAGTCTGGCTGACACTCAGAGTATGTATTCAGTATTTGCAGCGGTGGCCCCAGCAGGGCCTTGCTGCTTCGTGAGCGCACCAAGGAGAGCCGTCACACACAGTAGTGTCATTGTTATTCTATAACGATGTAGATCCCCTTTCTCCATTGGAAACCCTAGATAGCTCATGTTTAGCTTAATTCATTTATGGTATCTTAAAGAGCCTGGCTGTTTAAAAATGCCATTCTTTTATGGGCTATCATAGACATAACAAAAGGTACTATCTTCATTCTCATGATTCATATGAAGAACTGAAGCACATCAAAATATGAGTGGAATTTCCCATAAAGAGGTATTTTACTATTTGCTATTTACTTTCCTTAGAGAGAAACACTCAGCATTTGTTTCATTAAAATGGCACTTTCAGCAATAGTGAGAAATTTCACTCATTTGAATTATTTGTGCAATGAGTTAATGAATGAGTTAAGGACAGGCTTGAATGATTAGAAATGTTATGAATTAAGGTACCTTTCTGTACTTGGATAAACGTGCTGATGTGATTTTTCCTTTTGTGAATTGAAAGGTGGACATTGCTGGGCAGTGGTTACTTTGGGTTCGTAAATTAATCTTCGTCCCATAATACATGAATCTAAGCATCCTTTCGGGAAACACTACCATTGCCTCTGAACTAAAGAACTGTGTAATAAATGCTGGACATGGTCTCTGAGCGCACACCTTATCCTGTATTCCCATGGAGGGTGTCCTCAAGCTCAGGTTTGTCTCAAGCTTCAGGATCTGAGCTTGACTGTGAGCCTGAGGACGATCCTTAGGTCAGTGTGTGGGCAGGGACGTTGGCTTGGCTAGTCCACCTGCTACCTGGAAGGCATCCCTGTGGGCTGCCTTTCCGAGGCAGAACATGCTACCGAGATGTTTTGTTTGGAAAGAGAAAGATGTAGTGAGTAGGTTTGCTTCTTTTCCTGACTGAAATGAATGAAAGTGGGACTGGACCAAGATGTCAGTGTAAAAAATAATCCTGAATGCACCCTGAGAGCTTGCACAGTCTGCAGATTGAAAGCAGAACAGTTTTCACTTGTCCTCACCTCTCCCTTTTCTCCTCTCCTTTTTTTCCCCCCTCATATTATACAAGGAAAAAGGAAAAAAAATTAAAAAGACATAAAGGGTTTTTTATTATTTGGGAAAAATATATTAAAATGAGAATGTATGGAGACGTGGTATCAGTTTGAAGTTTTTTAAAAATAAACCTGCTGGGAAAAAAACTGATTATAGGTCAGATTTTTATCTTATAATACTTTTAGCTAGGAGCTGTCTCCTCCCTTTTCAGACATATTTTCTCACTGTAGACACTGTGTTTAATCTGTAGGATGACTACAAGTTTCCTAACTGTAATGCTGGCAGTCCTGATACAAACACTGTTCAGACCCAACTTCATTTTGGTTTTGAGTCTTCATTTATGTTGTGTGTCAAACTGTTATGTACCAAGTCACTGTAGTAAAAGTGTTAATTTGAGAAACAAAATGTTCAACATCTTGGTGAACAAAAGTTATCTACATAGAGAAGTTATAATTTATTTAGTCCCTGAAAGCAAGAGGAGTTGGCTTCTGATTATACTTTCTGGTAAATATTTAATGGGTGTGGATAAAGTTTGAAGTATTTTTAGAAATTTTTTTGGTGGAATTTCTGTTGCTCTTTTAAATGCGTCTACTGATACCTGGAACACAGAACAAATAACTCTGAAGCAGTATCAACAATTTGCTGGAGGCAGAATTTATCTCGTTGTAAAATACTCAGTTTTTCTTGGTAATATTTCTACAAGCAGAATTTGCCAAAGCCAGACTGCACAGAAACAAGGCATATAAAAGCATTCTTAGGCACAAAAAAGCACTGAAGACTAGGAACTACAAATAGTTGCAAACCTTCTCAGATTTTCAGTGCAAGAATTAGAAATTGGCCCCATTAGACTTCTCCAAACTATTTATCAAACCTCTGTTCTGCTCAGAAAGCCTAGTCTGGCCTTTGGTATGTAAAAAATCAGAAAGCTGTAGCTTTAGTTTTTCTTGCAAATATTTGATTCAGTTCTAGTCAGGCTGTATCTCTCCAAATGTGACCATTAGCAAATCGAGAGAAATATTATCTCGCCAAGAAGGAATCCAGCTCAGCATTCCTTATTTTATCTTAAAGCTTAGCTATCTAAATTGCTGGGTGGTTACAAAATGTAAAAAAAAAAAAAAAGAAAAAAAGGAAAAGAAAAAACAGCAAAGAAACTCCACACTGCCTGCCTCTGTTAGATGCCAGTAGAGGAGAGTTTAGGCTAAGATTACTCTGCTGTTTTGTTTGAATCCAGAATGCAGCAATAAAAATAAATAGTGAAGGAGTTGGCCAGACCTTGTCACGAAGCAGCAAGTCTTTATTTTATGGCCATGTCAGGCTAAATGTCTGTGCTGACATCCTTTCCAACCCCAGAGACTGATAATCTCTGCATCTTTGAAATTGAAACTTTGAGCACGTATAGCTTGCTATGTGTTTCCTATCACCAGAGACTACAGCTATTTATATGCTTTGTTGGTAGACATGATCAGTTCTTTGGAGTATACATTGACCTAGGTCAAGTATCATAGAAAATGTTTGTGTTATAAATAGTTTATGCCATATAAACCGAATTGTGTCTTGTGCTCTGAATAAAAACATTTTTGTGCTAAATTCACTACAAATTAAGACCATTTGACTTTTATCATATCACTACCAGTTGGCAAAAAGAGTATAGCAGCGGGAAAGAAACACATCAGTAGGAAAAAAGTTCTGGTTTATTGTTAGGACAATTCAGTGAAGTGCTCAGGTGCATAGCTAACTTTAAACAGTTTGATATACTGTATATTTCTAAAATTTAAGGGCAAGTAAGTGTATATAGGTATTCTGGCATAATGGAGGGGCAATAAGGGAAACCTACAGAGAAACAGTGAGAGACATTTGGATTATGTGTGTCTGTACTAGGTCTGCTTGTTTGCATCTATGTGACTTTAGAACAGCTTTCTCTTTAGCGTAAGAACAGCTAAGTATCTGTGGAAAGCCCTCAAGGGAGCTTTTTCTTCAAATGATTAAGTTTAACCTCTTTATAAGTAGTTTTAACAAAGTGGTAAATGTTTCTGATCTGTTCAGCAGTATATTCCATCTATAATAAAGTAACTAAGTAAACTGTGAAGTGCATTTTATGCATAAGTAAATAACAAGTCCATGTCACACAGAGTAATCTCTTTGAAAGCAAGCAAAGTCTGCTTAGTGTATTGGGACTGGGAAAGGTACTTTTATTCTTACTGAAATATATGGCAAACCAAGAAATACCGGATGAACTAAATCAAAATCTTTTCAGGAGATTTATCTATTCTTTTGGCAAGCCGTTTACTTTTCCATGAGAGGATCTGGGTTAGATCTCCCTGTGGAGCCCCAAAGTTGCTGTAAATTCAGTTGTATTAAATGTCACTTTAGAGATGGTGTTTACACCCTTGATGAGTTTGTGTCATTGTTTTAAAGATAAACTTCTACTTTGTAGTAATAAACTTCTCTCTGTGTGATATATTATTCAAGGATTAGCCAGCAGAGTTGAAGCTGATGGATGTTTTCTTTTTCTGAAGCTCAGTGGTTTTGGTGCTGTAATGTTAGAAATAAGGCATAAAATGAGATTAGTTCCAAGTCAGTCCTGTGCTGTTTGTGAGGCTAATTCTGTTTCCATAATTTCCCTAAGTACTGTAATTTTCTACTGACTTTAGTGGTATTGCAGGAGTTCCTGTGCTCCCAGGTGCCACATGTGACAGAATCAGGTCCTGGATCCTGCAGCAGTATGCCAGTGCCACTCCACTTCATAGGTGAAAATCTTCCCTATTGCATATAGAAACTTAGCACAGGATTAAGATGGCTTTATATTTCGCCTGTGCCTTCCAGACACTGGTCTTCTTTGGCAGCCAGAATTGTCACCAGAGCAATTCAGAAAGACCTGCTCCAACCACTACAACTCTGCAATCTCCTCAATTCTGTCTGCTCCCATGCACCACTTTTTGTCTTCAGTTATACACCCCAAGATCTATTTGTCTTCTTGAGCCTCTAGCAGCCTTTGCAGTCCTGGTGCTAAGTCAAAGTGATACAGTCAAGACACTGGCCAACACACTGTGTTAAGATGCATTGAGCCCTGTACCGACCCAGTTTGACAGCTAATGCAGTCCAAGTGAGCTAATTTCAGGTAAACTCATGCATCGTCATGCTCAGTTTCTATGACAGGACAATTTTTTTTCCCCAGCCAGCTTCTGGAATGTAAAAGCCCATTTACCTGGAGTTGAGATGATAAATTCTCACTGAGTTAGTCATTGGCATAATTCATAATTACAGCTAGGCATACATATCTGCAAAATTAGCTTTTCCCGTTGTATGAGTATAGGCAAATAAGGCTTCGTTTCAAGCTTTTTACAGGTCTTAGAACCAAATGGTCTTTTCACCAGGTGATGTACCAGATTCTGGCTTGAGTCTGATGACTCCCTTATTAATACTTAAGCTAGGGAGAGAAAAAGGTATAGTGGGAATTCTAATGAGAAACCAGTGACAGTTTCAAACCCCTTATTTTTCCACTAGATGGTTCCAAAAGTTTAAACAAAAACAGATTTAAAAAAAGAACAACCTTTTTTCTTTTTAGAGATAGAAATCCAATATAACAACAGTGAAACAAGGCTGACTTGTTCTAGTGATGCACAACATTGCACAGTGCTTTTTGTCCTTCCAAACCATTGCAGACTTGGAGCCCCTCTGCTATCAGGTTGTTTTGTCCCAGTGTGAGACCATTCACCCTAAAAAAGTTTGGCCTGCTTTGGTCGTGGTCCTTGATGGTCAAAATCAAAGCTGTGGGCTGATTAATCATCACAGAGGTACCAGGTAAGTCCCACCACCTTTCATTCTCTCTTCACGTCAAAATAATCAGGGTCCTTCCTAATCCAAATTATTCCTGCTTTAGATAAAGAGGAAAGTTGAATCAATATGTGAGACACTTCACTGGTATCCCCTTAGATGACAATATTCCTATAAATCCCCTTCTGTCAAGCCCCTTAAGCCTAGACTCATCCTACTAATTTGAGATTCACATGAGTTACTTTCAGTAGTTACACTTGTGGAAGGTGCCCAGAGTGGCTCATAGACAACCATTGTCTGGGTGCACTCACAGGGTTTTGCACAGTGAGCCCCAGATTTGGCTTTACTGAGTGAGTATGAGCAACACCCATGTGGAAGGTTCTTTTCCCTATGGATTAGGATGTCACCCACCACTGAGTTTTGCCTGTTAGGAGCTGGAAAGTCTCCCTGCATCTCTCTCTCTTGTCTGATACTTTGATGTGAGCTCATGTTTCAGCCTTTCTCCTGATCATGGCAAGAATTGACTTTCTCATCCTTTTTGTATAAATGTCTAGCACTTAAATCCCTTGAATTCTTCTTTTCCATTGGAAAATTTGTTCGAAATTGTGCAGTAGATTAAGAAGGTCCAGGACACAGAGGCAGATGCTCAGAGGGTGTAATCTTACAAACGTATTACAAAAAATATTATAATTTCATTTGGCTTTAGCGATGTTTTATTTGGAAGGAAATTAGCTGCTCTGAATTAATAATCCAATGTTCATTAGTATTCTGAGGAAAAATGTTTTTATATGTTTTCTTTTTATCTTGATCACCCTATTACATTTCTTCTATTAGGTTTGGACCACATCTTTATACCATAGTTATTCCCCTGTGGTAATACCTTGGTGAAATGAAAAAACAGAACTAGGAATAATGTTTTGACTATTCACTATTTCAGATGCTTAGCTTGATAAGAGATCTTCCTCATGGGTTTATTTTGGGTATACTGAAGCACAGTAATGCCCAACAGCTTTAAAAAGTTTCCATGGTTATATAATACAAAATAAGGCTTCAAACATGAATTTTACATTCCACTAAATATGGTCATTGTTGATTTTAAAGCATATTAGATCATCCACAAATAGGGGGCCTTAGAGCATCAGGCTGTTTAGGAACAAGTGGTGGACAGTTTTGGAGAACTTCTCTTTCTTCTTGGCATGTTTTTATGAAAATTCAAATATTGGAGATAATTTACAACCCTGCTGGTACTATACCAGAGACCTTATGTGATGGAATTTATATCACTTTTCCTTTTAGACATCTAAACCACATGTCATTTTAGAAAAATGAGGACAGAGGTCCAACAAAGGAGTGATTTATTTTCAGTTAAAATACTAGCTACATTAAAACCACATGTTATTAAGTACTGTATAACCAAACCACGCTCAGAAGAAGGCTTACGACACTAAAGCTTGCTTAAAATGTTTCTTTTTTTTGCCCAAAAAGACTTTGGCAGTGCATACATTATCAGACTTTACCTGAGGTATACAGTACATTGACTATAATTTTCCCTTGACAAAACAAGTTATTAAAGTAGTAGAGTACAAATTAGTTCAGTTCCTTATTATTTTTCTCACATTTCTGGATGGTCGAACTTTTCTGTTCGTTTTAGGTAACATTGCATCTGGGTGAATATCCCTCCTAAAAGAGCATAATAGGATTAAGGTTGTTAAAACTGAAACACAGTTTTTGAAAATGAAACAACTTGAATTTTGGGCATTTTCCCAACATGAACTCTCAGGATGCTCCTGTGAGAAGAGTAAGCTAATGCATGGAAGTAGTGTATGCATACCGAAGACCAGAAGGGAAATCAATATGAAGTTTAGAATCAAGGGGCCCCAATTTTGTTTTCAGGATGCAGATGCTGAGGACTAGTTTCTGTCCTCATTATGCTACATTTCCACACCAGATTGCCTAGGACTTGAAGGGAGTTTGTTATGGTAATGCTGCCAGGTGAGTTGTCCAAAGCTCAGTAGAGATGACCAGTGAAGGATTCATCCTGTCCAAAGGACTTCTGCAGTTGCACCAGCTTCTGTGCTGGTTCTGTGCATGTATGTCTGGGTAGTACTGGCAAAGAGAGGCTGCTTGGGGGATTTACTTGGCTCACCCATACACTCCTGGGGACTGTTAAATGCCAAAGCCCTGTTGACATATGCTGGTATCAAATGGGGAAGTGAAAGTGTTGCTGCCTCACTGTTCAGATTCTGTTCAACGTGCAAATTACATAGATGAGAAAGCCTGTCCCTGTGCTTTCTAAGAACTGCACGAACACTCACAAATCACCATAGCACCCCCGTCTCATGGGCTGGGCAGATTTAGCCCTAGAAGGGAACTAGCTAGTTACTGTCAAACAGTCTTTAAACAAAGCAAGGATCAGAAGCAGCAAATTTCTCCACTTGTATGCTTGAGATCATTCTAATTCAGATGTTACAGTCACATCTTGAAATCATTAATACTACCTTAAGCTTGCCTGGTATTCTCATTTGTCCTGAAATTGCTTAGCTCAAGCAGATTCTGAAGTACTGATTCTGCATCAACAGCGTGCTAAAATTTGTAGTGACTTTAAACAAAAAATGTATACAGTATGTAGCTTTTCTCACTCTTTGCCTAATTTAATATAGTATATGTATTATCCAATATAATATACTGACCTATAGAAACTCTATTGAATTAAAGCTGTATAGTTTGCTATCTCATCTTGGATGGAGACCAGTAGCAAATAACGCAGGAGATGGTGCAAGAAACCACACAGTGGACAAAAAAGGACCGTGTGGTATGCTTTGACTTGTGCCACATCTAAATCATAAGCTGCTACAGCAAATTTTAGCATAATATGAATTAAGCATGTCCAAAATTATTATTACATCACCTTCCCAACAAGCTCCTCTGGTGTACACTATATATTTTTTTTTTAACCAGCCTGGTCAGCATACCTGTAGTCACAGCTG
This sequence comes from Rhinoptilus africanus, assembly GCA_013400135.1. Classification (NCBI taxonomy): domain Eukaryota; kingdom Metazoa; phylum Chordata; class Aves; order Charadriiformes; family Glareolidae; genus Rhinoptilus; species Rhinoptilus africanus. Next base: position 38,698 of record VXBO01001943.1, on the reverse strand, counting down.
AAATTACAACCTAACTGAAGTAAATGATGTGTAAACTCACAGTAGGAAATACAAGGCAGCTATACTCCTGCGGTCTGCTTTGGCTTTCCTGAAGCCCTAGAAAGCTGGTGCTGCCATCAGCACTGAAAGAATACTGTGGGGCACAAAGTGGCAACTATTGCCATGTTAAATTAAGAGGAGAAGCCCTTTTTGGGCTTCTGCCCCTTGGAAGCAGTTGGAGCAGCAAGGTTGTCTCTCCAGGCATCTCTCTATCTCTTCTCCCAGTTCTGTCCTTCCCCTCTGTGTTTCACTTTGTGACATGCCATCTTTGTGGTGGCAAAATTTCAGTCTTGTTTACTCTGCTTGGCAGCATGAGCACATTTGTGTGAAGCAGAAAGACTCACAGGTTAGACAGTCAGTCAAAGGCAGAAGAATGTGATTATACTAGTGATTCACATGTGATACTCGGCAAAAAATGTTACTGTCATGCAGGTGAATTAGGTGAATCAGGACAATATTGCCCAGCAGTTACTGTTTTCCATTAGTTTTGGTTCCTAAAAAAAATGCAAGTGATTCTATGTTTTCCCTGATTATAATTCTATTTCTCTTTATGTGGGTCTTGGACCCGTCTTCATTTTTCTTAATTTAGATTATCATCACCTAGCTTTCCTTTAAATTGCATCATCCAACTGACTTGTCTTCTCACTTTCTCTAGATGTTTCCAGATGTGTGGCTGAGAGGAAGTACACCCAGGAACAAGCTCGCAAGGAATTTCAACAAGTGTTTATCCCAGAATGCAATGACGATGGCACATATAGTCAGGTTAAAAATTTTTCATTCAGTATCTTGCATGGCTGGCAAGTCAGAATATGTGTGTTTGTAGAGGATGAAGAAAAGATAAATGTAATGAAGTGAAATGTAATTTCAAAATGAAATGTAATTTGTGATAATGCTGACGTTAAAAAATGGAAGGAAAATTCATGTTTTGTGCTGAGTCCTTGTTCTTTTTTTCAGAGTTGGCCAGCAAAAGAGTCAAACATTCCCATTGTTCATGTGCTACACTCCCTGTTCTAGGCTGAGGCAGCTGAGTCATTCTTGTAGCCCCCTGAATACTCATCAGATGGTAAAATGCTTGGAATTTCTGATCTGTTCCTGATCCCAACCAGAAATCTTGTGACTAGAGTCTGTATCTTAGTGCTAAAGCATGAATCATACAGGATTATTCCCTATTCTCATCTGAATTTCTGCAAAAGCATATGGTCTGAGACTAATTTACTTAGGTTAGATCATGGAATTCAGAAGGGGCGCATTTAGAAGCTTATCCTGTGCTATATATCCCAATCAAGATCACCTTCCGCTGCCTCTGTACTGTATTTCTCTTGCAAAGTTGTGCACAAGACAACCCTCTTCATTTTAAGCATGGTGAGGGAAGTGATATTGGCCCTCAGGAAATAGAATGCAATTGATTTCTAAGAGGAATTCCAAGAGTTTCCTTTCTGACAGCTTGGGATATGAATAATGCTGGCAGAAGCACTCTGTCCTGCTCCTTCAGTGGGTGGAACAATATGTTCTCTATGTGGAAAAAAACTCGAGATTGCTTGCTTCAGGAACAGTTTATGTGTCCCTTGAGAAACTTTGTTGTGAGGTTTTCAAAACACCTGCACCTCACTCTTCTGAAATAGGGTGTAAACAACCACATATTTCAGTAGTTTTCTCTTCCACTGGATTCTGAAGGACCTACCACACTTTGCTTGAAATAAACTCTTCTTCGTGCTAAAGAATCATATATAGAACTGAGATTAAGTCCATTATGGTTTGTCGTTCTAGATTTTGTCAATATAGTTTGCTGGACTCATCTTTTGTACTTGTGTGTCATGAGCACTGTGGGATAACAAACACATGTCTGACAAACTGCATGTGGTTCATGTCATTTTTGGCAGGTTCAGTGCCATAGTTACACTGGATACTGCTGGTGTGTCACTCCCAATGGTCGTCCTATCAGTGGTACTGCTGTGGCCCACAAAACTCCCCGGTGCCCAGGTAAGACTTGTTTGTCTGGCCAGGTTATGACCTTGTCTCAGAGCAGTAGAGTCTATCTGTGGCATCTGATGAGACTTATGGAAAACAATTTCTTCACTGGAGGAGAGGTTCAGCCCAGAAACAGGCACAGGCATAAGCTGTGGACTCCCCATCCTTGGGGATCTGCAAAACTTGACAACTGAAAGTTGATCTGGCTTTTAAGCTAGCCCTTGCTTGAGTTCTGAGGTCACTGCTACCCTAAACCTTCCTGTGATTCTGTCATCCACCTACTTGATTTGTACTGAAGTCTAGCTACTGAATGGATTTGCTGCAGTGGTTATTTGTACGATGTTTATGATTTAGTATATGACACCATGCAACTGACTTGCTGAAGCAGTCCTTTCTTTATGTTGAAATTCTCTTGCATGTAAACTCACTGTAAAAAATTTCAGAGGGCTTTGCCTTTTTGCTATTAAAGCATTTACAGCATAGAAAAAAACCCACTTCCTCCCAAAAATACGGACTGTGAATGTTCTGATTTGTAACATAGCCCAATGAAAGAACTCCCACAGCAAATCCCCTGAATGACCCAATCCAGAGGAGAAATAAAAATGAAACAAATCATTAAGAATATAATGTAATCATTGTCTGTAGAAATTAATTGGCAAATCAAACTCAGTGCCACGTATACTGCCCTTTGTCTTTCATCAGGACAACTAACGAGTAAACTGTTTTTAGGAATTTGCTTCTGACTCTGTTTCACTGACATTGATAATAAATATAAATCCCCAGTGTATGAACAGTTGCCAGAATTGCTATTCACCTTCCTTGAGGCTGACAGAATTGCACAGAAGTAGCTCTAAAATACTTGAGTTCTACGTATTGCATTTCTATTTGTGCTGCAGCACCATTCTCTGGCAGAGAGTGAAGAAATAGCTTTAAAAGATAACCCCGTAATGTAAATGAAGCGGAAAAAAAGTGGATTAAGGCCTTTGAGGGAATTCACCTGGTCTGATCTACTTCAGTCATTCAAGCACAATATTCATGTTTTTAATAAATAGATGTAGGAAGGAAGAGACCGCTGAGAAAGTTTCAGCAAAGATTATAAAAAGTTGATTCCACTTTTAAGTTTAAATGATTTGCAGAATCTTCTGTGTATCTTGCCTGTAGGTGAACTTTGGCCAGAAAGTACTCTCCAGACTAATCCTTTTGATCCAGTCTGAAAAGTCACTGTGGAATGACAGTCATTGTGTAAAAAAATATAAAATGTTCAGAAGCCTTAACATAGAGAAAAATGTGCATTCATTTTAATGTAATTATTATTTATAACTAGATCACATCTTCAGGAGACACATGGTTAAAGTAGCATTTTTGTACTTCAATGCATTCTTGAATAGAGGTGCTTTTGCATGTCCAGAGCCAAGTGCTTCCCTGAAAGCCTGCCTTCACTGCGTTCTATGCAACAGCAATTTGTAGCTTCCTCTCTTTCACTGACATCAGTGAAAAAGGGGTTATGCTTATGCTGAAAGTTCAACAAGTAATTGTTTGGCAAATGTGTCACAACATAGGGCATTATGTTCGGCTCAAAATGTTGCTGAGTTAGTTACTGTACTTCCACTTTTTCTACTTTTATTCAGTATTATCAAGGAGAAGCTGCAGTGTAGTTCCAAGTTACTTAATAGATTAATCTGAGAATTATTCTATCTCTACAGGAACAAACCCCTAGTTCCTCTCAAAGGTACATTCATGTGCCTGGCAGATAAACTGCCAGAGTGCTTCAACTCATTTTTTGCAGGGGTGGGAAAGGAAGTTAGTTTTACAGAAACGCTAAGGAGAAGATGACAGCACCACTCAATTTTATTTTAGTAGCTCAGAGATAAATAGACTGTTCCAGCGCCCAGGTGAGTATGTAGAGTCTGATTTTGCTCCACGGAAGATTGTGGGTAATTTTCCAGTTGTTATGAGACCCTTTGGGATTATCTCTGCACGTTTCCTCCCCTGATTGTATATCAGTGCTCTCATGTTTTACTGCTCAGTACTTCTCCTTTGTTCCTCAGGAAAGAAATCCGACTACAGCAGAGTTTGGAAATAGATTTGAAGTGCCAGGGGATTTTGCAGTAGTAGTGGCTAAGGGCTTGGACTTAAGAGGTCTGGAGAAACCTTCTCATTCAGCAGAGAAGGCAGCTACAGATTTTCTCAGAAAGTTATGCGGTATAGTAAAGTGAAACTTTGCTCTTATATTGCAGAATGGAAATCTAAGCGCAACTGCACCCCTCTCCCATTTTCCAGTATATGTTCAGAATTGCCATCTGTTTAGGATAACAGAGGGGTTTTTTTTCCCCAGAACAACTGTTGATGTCTAGATCACCATTGATTCTCTGTTATACTTTTTATTTAGTACCACTACGCACAGGAATTACAATCAAAATATTAGTGAGAATACTGAATTTAAGTAGATGTACTCCTGTCCTAACTAGTATTTCAGGGATGCCATTTCAATCAAGACGGCAGGTAGAGTCAATCGTCAACATGTTTTTGTAATGATTTTCTCGTAGGAAATGTAATACCATGGAATGTGTGAAAAATTCCCTTCTAATGAAAATGTTCAGTGTTTCTTTTCAATTCTAGGTTAGTTCTTCAGTAACTTCAGATGAGGTTTGAATACATGTGTAATCAACTGTGCCGTTCCTAAATTATCGGATAATTTCTTGCCTTTCATTTTCTCCCAGTAGAACCACCTTTGACTTTGGTGAATATCCAGAAATAGGAAAGAAGAGCATGGCAGCATGGAAGAACTTGGATTTTAATAGGGCAAATATGTTAGGAGTTTGGCTCCCTGATTCCATTCTCTACCTGTGCTTAATATTTATTATGGGATATCGGATAAGTGAAACACTCAACCACATAGTTTATCTAACTAACTGTTGATATTGGTTAGCTGCATAATGTGATGCTTTCTAAAGCTGTCTCAGGTCTGGGATGGAAAAGCATTGTATATATTTTGTATGTATCTACAGTAGCTGTATGAGCCATTTTTCGCTCATTGTGTTGTTCTGATTGCTCTTATTGAAGCTGTATTTTTTGCTAGGGACACAAGGTGTGCAAGGGTGAAGGTTATAAGAAGCATTAAAAAATACAGGACTCTCCAACAGATTTATCTAAAACCTTAGCTTTAATTACTACATCTTTACCTGAAAGAGACACTTCTTCCATCCTTTCCTGTTATTCCCACACCAACACTTGGTGCTGCTAAACCACACATGATAAATCTGAGTGCCATTCCACTCCATGGAAATAATCTCCACGGTTTCAGGAGCAGTGGTGAGAAGGACAGTAAATCAAACACATTCCCATGACAGCATTAAAAAGAAAGCTCCTTAAAAATGATGAATGTCCCCCAATACTTTCACTAAAGAACACCAGACATAAAAAAGACATTTTTACAACTCCCCATCTCTGTTATCAGCACTGCAGGCAACTGCAGAAATTCCACAGGCACAGAGTCCTGGGAAACGGGTCAGAAACTGAGAAGCAGGTGTTAAATTATCATTGGAAAATATGATGTTCACCTTTTGTAGGGTTTTTATGCCATATTACCTCTTCTGGTCTTCTGCTAGTGAGATTGCAGAGGTATAGACACATGTTTTATTATTCTGTGAAGTAGTTTTGCTACCTTACAATTAAGATGGCATCATCGTCTGTTAAGGGCAAAATACAAGTACCATTAAAAATCCAGACCTCTTTCTGTCTGTATAGTGTTATCATCAGATAATATGATGAAAATGAATATATTTGTGAAGGCAATTAACTTTTTTAGTTTACATTTTATTGCTTTTGTTAGCTGGAAAACACATCTATCCTTCAATTATTTAGTTCTTCTGTCCCAATATGTAGCACTTTCTCTATAAATACAGTCAGACACAGATATATGCAAAATATAGAGCAGCAAGGGAAATTTATTGTCCTGTTTCTTGATATCTGCATTCATTGATTACATATAAAATATTCTTTAGCAGGAGATCAGAAATCATTATATAAACTAGATAATAATAGACTTTCATCTTCACTTTTAAAACGCAGTCACATATGATCAGTACTATAGAAAACGGATATGCTAAAATCACAAACCACAAAACTCACATCACATTCCCTGGAAGGTTTATTTTATCTCAGAAATTTTTAGACTGAAACTGGGCAGAATTGTGGGTTGCACATAAACTAAGGCATTAATATTTCTGCATAATTTTTTTTAATCATCAGAATCATAAATGGATACATGGCAAAGCAAATGTACAAGCTAGAATGGTACTAAATTACTCTTGTTAAAATAATGCTGCTGAATCTAATATCCCTCCTTGCCATCTCCTCTTCCATAAATATATTTACATGGTGATTTGATTGTTTACAGTGCATTGAGAACACGGAAGCTAATTGTGTTGCTAACTTTTAGATCATTAATAGGTTGATTTTTTTTTTTCTTTTCTCGCTGAAAACGTGAGCATTCATTGTAAGTATCGAACATAAAATTTCCTAGAAACTTGTAAATACAACTTCCTATTACAATTTAAACTAGAAGTACTTCTAGCTCAAATAGATTCAGAAAATGGTAGGAAAAAACTGATACAAGTTCAATAAACCCTCCCCGCCTCCAACTTGGGGAAAACAAAGTTCCCGGTCCATAAATTGAAACTTCCATGTGAAACTATGTGAAGGGCACAGTTTTCCCTTTGTAGAAAATCTTGTGAATATTTTTTTTAGCTTCCTAAGACTGTTAAATAATGTTGGCCCAGTGAACCTAATTTTCTTAGCATTCATCTAATTTCATAGAGTAATTAGTTTCACTGTGTTAAAGTTAGCCTTTGCCAATGCCACTCTTTTCATCCATTTATCAATTTTCCATGAAAATCTAGAATTAAAAAAAAGCAAAGCATAGAAAAAGAATTTTCATTTCTCCCTGACTGTACATGAATATCATGTAGTAATTTCTCAGCATTTAATATACAAATGGAGTAATCTGAAGACATCTTGGTATTAATGAAATCTGGAAAGATTTATCTGCTTTATTTAAATTTCACCAGTGAGTTGAATTACTGAGGTATAAACTGAATTTTAAGTTCAATTTATAATAAGGCTTTTGGATGTACATAGAGAGACAACACTGGTGTCAAACTGAAGCTTTACTTATCACTCTTTTTAGTGCAAAAGGGCTATCAGTGGGGATTTGTCACAAACATTCCTCATGCTGAGACCTCATCTGTACTTACAAATTGGTGTCACATACTTTAGCATTGATAAGCCAGACCTAAAATATCTGTATTTTCAAGAGAATTATAGTTGTACTCCTGTGCATCAAAATTAAATTGGGAAACTACAGAGTTAATTGCAACTGGATGAAATTTGAGGAAAGATCGGATCCCTGGTATTTAGTGTGATTAGAAAAACCTGTAATTTTGTATGCAGTACTTCCTAAAACTGTAACATCTCATTTGACTTCAAGCTGGGCCTCTTATCAAATTCAAGCCAAGCACCCAAAAGCTCAAAACTCAGCTAGCATGAATGCAAGAATCGGCCTTCCCTTCAGAGTGAACAGCACAGATTAGTGTTGCAGTCTGTTTAGAGCAAGCTATTCCAAACACCCTCGGATATAATTCCTACAATGGTAATGGCATTATTAACATTATTAATGTCTGAATTAACACTGATACATAACTAAGTATATTGAATTACTAGTGATTCAAACTTGTTACAATAAAAATACACTACCATCAAAAAAGGAAACAAGTCTAAACTAGAATATTTTTGATGTGGGTATGCAAAAGTGGTATGAAAAGCAGAATCCTTCAGGAGGTACTGTCAGCTTGGCTACATTGTCATGTATTCTTTTATGGAGGCTTTAAAATAAGCATGCCAGATTTGTGATGTTAGTCCTCCTTCTGACAGACTCCTGTGTCTGAACTTCATGCTGAAGTAACCACCAGTTCAGCGTGGTAAACAAGGCCTGTGATTTAGTGGGTTCTTGTATTTAAATTGCCCTTTTAGAACAGATTTATTTTGCTGCAAGGTTTGGAGTTTTTTTGTTTGTTTGTTTTCAACTCAATGAATTTTGTCATTCCAGAGGGAAATAAATTAAGAAAATTTAGGCCCTAATTATTTCACACCCTTCTGAGCATGTGAGGGTTTTGGTTTTGTTTTCTGTTTTTCATAAATACAGGTGTATTGTAAGAAGAGATGATGTGGTAAGAATTGTCAGACATTATGATTTTTAATTTTCTTTTCAGAGAGAAAAATATCACTTTAAAAGATGTTTTTTAATATGTTGATAAGAAGTGACTAGGGGCTACAATTGTACAAATGGTTGTAATAATGAGACATGAATGAGAAACAAGGAAATATTTCTACTTTAAACCCTATGGACAAGTAGCTCTTGTAAATACTGATAAGAAAACCAGTAGATTCTCCATTTCTTGACGACTTGGATTCAAGGCTGGATACTGGGTTGGAGTGCAGGCTGGCAGACTAAACTATTAAAACGTGCCTCCTGCCAGCTTCCTAACTCCTTTCCCATCACTGCTGTCTCCTTTCCTAAGGGCCACGGCTCTGAGGAGGTCTCCTGCAACCAGCTCAGGCTCAAACGCAGAATAAAGCACTGTCCCATTGTCCCTGCCTCCCCCAGCACGCACACTTTTCTGCACCAGCATAGGGGTTCGGGACAGCCTTGTATGAAGTATTTAAGGCGGAAAGGGGCAGTTTTTAATCTGAGCCAGGACTGGGCTGGTGGCTGGATTTCCCCCACAGAGGAGCTGAAGTGCATGATAAGGGTCTGTCCTGCACAAGGAATCTCAAGGGAGTAGTGCCAGGATGACGCATCTTACTGCAGGACCTGTCCTCGCTGGGTTGGTGGGGAAGGGAGACATTGTCCCTGCAGCACGTGAGCATGTTCTTGCACTTGTGTCTACGTAGCGTTTGATGCTATCTCTTTCTTAGGTCCTGCGTTGTCCAAGAAGTAGCAGCTGACAGTAAATTGGTGGTACACAAATGCGGAAGGCAGGAAAAGCTGAAACCTTTGGTTTGCAAGGGAAGAATTTGCTGATATTTATTGCTGTAATAAACAAAAATGAATCATTGAAGCTGAACTGTGTTTCTTAGAAAACATATTAAAAGTGAAAATAGTATTTTTCTGGTTAATTCCTTTTTCCAATTGCAGGTTCAATGAGTGAGAAGCTGCCACAACGAGAAGGTGCAGGAAAAACAGGTAAATATCTTAGTTGGCCCTTAAATAGAAACTAAAATAGCTATGGGATACCCCACTGTGATTTTCCAAAGTTTTAAATTATCAATATACATTCACCTTTTATTATAGCTGCATATATAGCATTTATACATGCATACATGCTATTAATTTTATGTCTGCATTGTAGATATTTAGTAAACTTATGAATATAAACTTTATAAGTTCATTACTAAAATTTCGTAAGTTAATTTATGAATATTTAGGTATATGTATGCATGTATTTGTCTGTATTTGCATAGACATTATATTTTTCTGGTCTCAGATCTACAGACTTTGATATTCTGTGCCGTTTGGAAAATAGCTTTTCTTCCCATAGCTATACTCTGAAATATTTTCCCATACTGTTTGCTTGCCCTGGAGGACAGATTATTCTGTCTGTTTGATAAAGACAGCATTCTGCAGTCCCAAAATCTTGGGAACTGGAGTCCTTACTTTATTTACATACCAATCAGTGCTTGAGTCATCTTGGACCCAGCACTTCTCTCTATGTTGCGATTGATTCATCTGATGGCTTACATTCATGGCCAGATGATTGTTGTTAGAGATAGATCATGGTGTATACCTTGTTGGCAGGACAAAATCTGATGTGACTCCAACATAGCTGGTAGATTTAAATGAGGGAGATGTCTGTGCTTTAAACAAAATTAAAGCTTACACTCTCCAAACACTTAAAAGAATTTTAAAATCAGCTGAAAACAGCATACTAAATGTTGCTGCCAGTTACAGTGGCATAAATTAATTTTAAAGAAGTTACTTATATTCTCGCAAATGTTAATGATGGTCTGTTTGGTCCAGTGTAAATATAATCAAAATTGTTTTTTTACAGGAACTTTTGCAGCATTGCATTATGCCCAACTTTTAAATAAACTATTGCGCTGTTAGGTTAAGAAAATCAGTACTTCTTTAAAAGCTAATAATTACAATGTACTGGAAAATTGTTACTTCATGTATTTCCAGGCAAATTGTGGGTTCCACTAACCTTAAGCTACCCATTTGTTTTAGGTTGGGACTTTAATTTTCATCTTTGAACTGAATGAACTATCCCATATATATCTGGAATGTTTGTGACTGTGGTGGCTGAGCTGCTGAACCCTGAATGAACAGTCATAGAACAAGGAACACAATTTATCAAGTCTCCCTTTGCATCACATATATGTGCCTAAAGTGACCTAGTTGCATTTTACTCACGTCCTGTTTTTATTCTCCAGTGCAAGCCTGCAGCAGGAGGGGCTGCTGACCTGGTTCCCACATGGTCCCTGTCTCTCTGATGCTGCTAATTTCCCTTCCCCACCCTTCTTCCAGCCAGTCACTGCCTTGTGCTTTAAAGTTACGTTGTCAGAGGCATCGCAACCTCTTCAGAGACCATCACAGAGTAGTGAACAACATAAGCTATCTGAGTTAAAGAGCTGTGCTTCGGCTTCACAGTCAGTGTAGTAAAAAGTATTTTGTAGCTCAGCTTGAAAGGTCACAACAGTAGTTTTTGAAACAACCGTGACACTCCTGGATTGTCTTTCCTCTGCGTGTTCCTGTGGACTAACCAGGGGTGCCTGGAAGAGAGTACCTGCCCGTATTGTAACCCAGTCAACTTAGGCAGGTTCAGAACCTTCTAATTGCTGCATAGGACACGCTCCAGACCTTCAAGTGTGGTCTTGAGGACTCTACTCAAGAGACAGCATAGACTTAGCCTATGCAGTCTCTTCTTCCAAGAAGTCCCACAGAGACCCATAGGAGAAGGAGACCTGGCGGGCCATATCCATTGCAGTTGTGCATCTCTCTTTTTCTGGGTATTCCAATACTGAAATAAAATTTCCAGCTGCAGATTTTGGAGGTCTGGAGCTCTGTTTGAACGTTTGCAAATTTGCACATTAAACCAAACAGAAATAAAGCTTAAAAGATAGTTGCTAACTTCTGTTCCCTGGCCCCACAGTTGCCTCCTCTGTCTAAGGAAAATATTCAGACTATATGAAAAGCACGTCAGAGATGGGATCACATCCTTTTTTCTGATTCTTAGCTGTCTGCAGGAATATGTTTTTGGTAACTGAACTCCAACAGTAAAAAGAATGGTTTCTGTTTAAATGTATGCACATATGGACTGGTATGCATGTGCCAGGAAGACCTATGCAATTAACCTTTGAGGTATCTAATTAACATGAAGATGAACTGCTCTCTGGTTGTGACTCTCTTCTGAATGTTGTTTTGAACAATTAAATACCACATCTCTTCATTCTTTACACAAAAGCATTTTATGAAAAGATGATGTACCTGACAGAGTGCAAACAGAAAATGAATGTAAGTGTCTTCTTGCAGATTAAGGGCAATTCAGCAGCTGTTAGAGCTCGTCCAGTTCTAGAGTGAAGTTAATACCTCTTAGATTATACAAATGTCCCGTATCAAATGTTTGGTTCATTGATGACCAAAAGCAAGCCTCTTTCTTTCTTTTGGGTTGTGAGGGATGTGAGGCCAGTTTTATGACTTAGTCATTAAACACTGAGGTGTGTTTTGGGTTTTTTTTTTAAATAAATAAAAATTGATAAACTGTTGAAAATGCTGCTTGAACAAATTTCAAGAGGCTAATTTTGATTGGACTGATAATTGATAAAGTTGCAGCATTATATCTGGATTTCAGATAAAAACATAAGATCAAATGTGTCACAAACTGGAATTGTGTACCAAAAGATGATTAGAAAAATGTCACTTAAACTCAAAATCAAATTTCTGGCCACACTCTTGGTAATATTTGCTTACCATAAGCTACCCTCTGAAATTCTGGGTTTTCTGAATCACATACTGATCGATGATCGAAATATGCGTCTTGATTCTTAGTACACATGGATACTTGATGGCATCTCTGAAATTAATCAATGGTCTTATTCCACCACCCAGAGGACACCACAAAAATGCCAGCAAAACTAATGACAGTCTGTTATGGCATTGGAGCAAAGTATCCTGTCATTGCATGGACATGAAGAATGAACATCCTTAAAAAAAGTCTCCTTATTCTTTGGTCAAAACATTTTGCCATGAAAATAAGTTTCTGTTGCTGCTTTGGTTTTGCAAAAAACATGGAGGTTAGTGTTCCATGGCTGCCAATTTGGTTTTACCTGCTATCAGCATTTACTTGATAATCTGTATTTTCTGTGAAGTAGGCTGTGGCCTCCAGAGGGAAAGGTCAGAGTTACCTCCAAATCCTCTGCATGATTCGCATAAAGACAACACAGATTTACAAAAAAACCCTGTGATAGTGACACCAAAGAGAACAGGAGACAGCTGTTCTGAATTGCGGTAGCAAGAAGAAATGGAGACACGTAGTGAGTTAGCCTTAAAGCTGCTGCCCACTGTTACTCCAGTAGAGCTACAAGTAAGAGGACGCTTCTCAGTTACCTTCAGTTCTGGCTTCTATGAAAATGCCAGGGAAAGAATTTGGAAACTGTGTTGGTCTGATATCGAGTTGTGAAACTGCTATAAATGCTAATAAACCCCTTGTATGGAAGATGCTGTTTACTGTAGGACATCTTGGTCTTGGAATTAGCTCCATGCTCCAGGAAACAGTGATGACAGGAAAATACGTACTATCAAGGCCTACCAAGTTATGTTTACTAAATACCTGAAATAATTTTAAATAACAAAATCATAATAAGGTAAAGATAGGCCTGTTTTTTCTCACAGTAAGCTAACAAATATTTTTTCATATTGTTTTTTTCTCTTCCAGCATTACTTCTGCTGTGTTTTACCAACCCTAAAATTACCCACATCCTTTTATCATTCCTGTAAATTTTCCTCCCTCTTTTCTTGCAGTAATGTTTGGCAGTGGATGGATGGAGATGGCTGACTGCAGAATAAGAATTCTGATTCTTTAATCTGTGAATCTTACTTATAGAATCAGCTTGACTGTTAAACGGATTCTGCTCTTCCAAAAGAAACTTTCCTTTCATTTTAAGGTGTCAACATGTCTTCAGCCACTTATTTGCCCCAGACTGCTTTTGCTTTCACAGGTCTTACCCCTTCTAAACCTTAATTCTTTTGAAATGATGATTTGATCAGTTATAACCTATAGGTATCAATGTGCAGCATTAAAAATGAAGAATTACTCACCAGGGAGTGACTTGATCACCTCATGGCTCATCAAAGACCCTGCAATCATTTCATCAGACATAATCTCATAAACCATCTGTTTATAATCTGTAGCCTGTAGGTGCAATATATCTATGCTGTGTAATACCTATAAATAATGTTTAAATTATTGTTTGTTTACCGGCCGGGGCTATGTGCAAATCATTAGTATCAATCACGTATGTACACTTATTTAGCTTACTCTCATAATTGTAGTCTCCTTGCAAATCTTTTCCATTCTGAATTCAGATGATGCCTCAGCTCCCGCGCTGGAGACTCAGCCTCAAGGTGATGAAGAAGGTGAGCATAAGCAGGAATTTAACAGTGTGATATTGAACTATGCAGTATGGACTGAATACTGCAACGTCAAATGCTACCTTAGAGTTAGGGTAACTGCTGGAGCAGTTGCAAGAAATTGCAAGAAATTGAAAGCACCTGTACCTTTTCCCAGATAAAGATAGCAAACACAATAGAGTCTTCATGTACAAGCAATGAATTTTGTGTTATAGTTTTGAGGTGATGCTGTAGATATAAAGTCCAACGTCAGCAGTTTTAATTGTCACTAGTCAGGGCAGAGATGGGTTTTAAACTTGAGCCAGAGTGCAGATTAAAACTGTATGGCCAAATAAGGAAGCTAAAGGGTAAATTCTGTCCTCAGCATATTGTCTAGTAATGTTAAGGTAGATGTTTTGTCAGGCTTATTTGCCTCTGGGGAAATTTAGTGCTCTGTAAATGCAAAGTTCAAAGCCCACATGCAATGATAGTCCAGTATTGTGGCTGCCTTTACTGCTCACTGCAAATCTCACAGAATCTGATCTGAAGTTATTACATACTTTGGATTGACACTGGGAGATTGTTATTCCAATTAAACATAATTTTAGTCTACAAGTATTTATTTCAACCTTTTGTATGAATGGGATAAGGAAGGAACTATTCATGCCTCTGCGTGAATAAAGATTTTAACTGTCATAATAGAAACCAGTGTGCCCTTTTCTTCTTTAGATCCGTTTATCTTTAAAACTAGCCACTTACTATTCAGCTGCTAGTAACTTTTAAAAAAATTGTAACATTTACAAACTTTGTTCTTTTGGGTTTTTTTTCTAGATATAGCTTCTCGTTATCCTACATTATGGACTGAGCAAGTAAAGAGTAGACAAAACAAAACCAATAAAAGCTCAGGTAAGAACTTGTGTTGTCTTTACTTTGCCAAACTCCTGTGAAGACATGCATTAAGTCTTGTTAAAACTGAAGCCATTTACGTGAAAGCCATTTTAATAACCATTATGCTTCCACTCTTATCATTCGATAGTAACTTAATGATTTGAATTGTGATTATTTTGTAGATTCATGAGTCACAAATTCCTTTTATATGGAAATATTTTTGGCCAGGCTTTACTAGGTGTAAATTGACATTACTCTACTAAAGTCTCTGGCTCACATCTGTTTGTATCTGTGAATGGATCTGGCATTTATTTTTTGCATCCTCTTTAATTCTCGACCTCTTTGTTATCTACTTGTTTTTTCTTTTTTGGGGGGGAGTGATGTGTAGCAAGAAGGTACCTGGAAAATGACAGTATGGGTTACCATGTGTTTGGTAGCAAATCTTCGGAGGCAAGAAGGAAACTCCCATCAGTAACCTCATCTGCTATTTACTGATTGCCAGTTCAGTGTGAATTAATTATGTTGCTTTTTTTATAATGGTTTAATTTTGGCTTTACTTTTTTTTTCACCACTCTTCAGAATTGAGTTTTGTAAACCTCGACTAGGAATGTCAGATGAATGACCTAAGACTGAGCCTCTAGAATATTCAGATACATTCAGTGCTTTGGTGACTATAAATTTTGTTGCCTTCCTCACAGTTCCTTCCTTCCAGGGGAATAAACTTTAGACAATTTTTATGAGTTTCCTGGTTTCTTTTTCTCTGGAAAAATGTTTAATTTGAAAGGAAACATTAATGATACAGGCTATGACTCTGTAAATCACCTAAAAGCACACTTCAGATCCAGTGGAAATTGAGGTTGTACTTTACATTAAGTACTGTACTTAAGTATTTTTCTGAATTGAGGCCCAAAAGGATTTAAAAAGACAAGGAGTCATCATAAGAATGAGACATATCCTTAACAAGAGGCTTATGGATTACTTTATATAAATTATTTTTAACATCAAAGCAATAATTATTAATGCGTTTTCCTCTCCTTGATGTTCCAGTAAGCACCTAAGGAAAGGACCTTAAAAAGAGTGTAGACAAGAGCACTTTCTGTGCTAGAGATTTATTCTGTCATTTGTTTAGTCAGTGTTATCAAGAACAGAATTCTTTTGGGAGTTCTGTCCTGTAAAATACGTGCATAGAAATTTGTCACTTTTAGGAGTGTTTATTTAATTTTTACAGTGCTAGAGACTAGATGTAAAGCAAAAATTCTTCAGTTTGCAGTGCAGCTGATGGATGCCAAAGCTTCTACACACACACACACAATTAGAAAACCACCAAAGAAAAGATGGGTTTATTACTGGGAATTTGTAACTTCCTGCCCATCTAAAGACTTATTTACTAAACGAAGGAAAACCAGAAACATAATCTACCTGTATTGTGGTTGCTAGCCCATGGTGCATTAGCATCAAAAGCATGATTGTGTTGGATTTGCTAACAACAGGGCTTGCTCACAGCTGTGCTATGTACAGGGGATCTCTAGAGGGCTACCACATGCCATGGTCTGCGATGCTATAAACGGAGTAGCAGACGCTAAGTAGCCAGCTTTGCTTTAATTTGTAGGCATACCCGATGTGCCAGAAAGGAACGGTATACTCTCTGCTCTAACTTTCCTTGTATATGTAATATAACATAATCAATCAAGATGAAACTAGGTGCTAAAAACAGTGTCTTTGCCAGTCATGCTAGGCAGTATCTGTCTTCCAGACTCCAAAAATATAATGTGTGTCAGTGAATGTATATTTATAATTTGTTTTGATGGCTGAGCCTCACTGATACTCGGTAAAGGGGTCTTTTAAGGTTTTGAAAAAAATAGTTTAGATTTTCCCCTTATTACCTTTCAGAGTGGTGCAAAGGTTTTTGGAACATCCACAGAGAATGGAATAGGAGAGACCTCGTGACTGAATCCACTGGTTTTTAAACTAACCACCTTTGGACAGACAGGCTTCAATATCAGGGATAAATACAGCTATCTTCTTTTCTGACTTTGCTTGGCAAACTCTAATTCAGATTGGGTCATACAGACACCATAAAGCTCATTGAAATGTATTCGTCTGAGTAAAATAAGGAGAATTTATGTCTGCACAAGAACTGTGTCTATAAAACAAACAATGAAACCAAACTTACTGATAATGGGCTAATTTTTTCTTTCTTGTTCTATAGCAACACAAGTGCTTTCAAAGAAATTCTTCAGGTGCAAATAACACTTTGACCTAGCCCTGCCTGTAGAAAACAACTAAAGAAAAATAACGATAAAAATTTCAGGCTGTGTTGCCTTTATTTTTTCTAGTTTTTACCTGAATATATGTCCTAATATGTCATGGTCAACAAGTCATGGTCATAAAGAAACTTGTCTTGACCTGAGAAATTAATCCCCCTAGGAGAATGTTTTTGTGAGGATCACAAATGAATACATGATGCATTAAATTTATTGTACTCATCCTGAAGTCGTTTGCTTTTGCTACTCTGCAAATGATCTGCCAGTTAAAATTAGCTAGTAAAAACAGCATAAGCTTTTAGGTTTCAGAAGGTAGAAGATAATGACTCAGGAAATTTTAATTTATATTAGTTAACCAGTGTTTTTATTTGATTAAATCAGCCTAAAATAATTCAGCGCAGAGTAATGTCATTTGGGAGACACACAGATGCAGGCCATGAAATTGCTGTATTGCATATCCATGGTCTATAATGACTTCTAGTACATATTCTTTTTGTTGCTTCAGAGAAATGGCCCTTTGCTGCTCACTCAAGGCATTTGTAGCATGATATTTAACCTATTCACTTTTGACGACAAAATGTTACTGCTGGCAAAAACCACATCGACACCAGATCATGTAACAAGAGCTCTGTTTAGTGTGCTGGATTTTGGTAGAAACATCTCTTTTTTTAGCTCTTTTTGTATGCTGAAGATGATTTTCAAAATATTTTTAAAAGATTTTTTCATTCCAGAATTAGGAAAGAAGTATGCATCCAGTTGCTAAAATAACATAGTGTTTGCTGAGATTGTGTTTTATACATATGCCTTGATGCCTTTGAGGGTACTTTGCAAATTTTTTGTTTCTTCTCGATTTCTTTTAACCCCCGTACTCCTCATTTCTTCCTCCATATCACAGAAAATATTGTGTGTTTTCCACATTAGATTGACGGAAATAAGAATTATAGCAGCAGCTATCAAAAATAAACAGAACTGCATTGAAAATGCTGAACACATGACTATATGGGTTCTGATTAAGACATCAAAATGTAGCAGCCTAGACGCTGCTGTCTTTATGTGAACTCAGTGTCTGAACTCCTGGTGTAGGTTGTGGAGATGCAGTCAATGTGGTCAGTGGAGCTTAGAGAGGAGTCCCACCTCATCGTAAAGCCAACACCTGGGCTTGGCCAGCTGTCTGGACCTCACTGAGTGTGGTGACTAGTTTAGATCTCTAGCCTATATGAAGGTATATGTTTTAGATGAACTTTATCCCAGCCCAGTATCAGTTGAAAATCTAGGTAATATTTTTTTAGCGCTTTTGTATTTTGTAAAGACCAGAGGACAGAAGGTCTTTTGCCTTGAAGAAACTGGTATTTTGGACTACGTCCTCAGTACTTGCCAGTTACTGCAGCTTCAGGTCTGGGCACAGCCTTGATGTCGGTGGAAGGCACTACATGACAGTGCAGATATTTTCCCATGACCTAATAGGGAAAATGCTGTTCCCTGGGAAGAGCTCAGGTTGGAATGTAGATCTCTCAGGTTCTCTTGCTACATCTGATCTACCACCAGTTTATATCCCTGTGGGATTTTTGGGAACCAAGTGTGACATTTTTCAGAGGGTGTATGCCCTTTTTTGAGTTTGAGTATAGGCAAAGGATGAGTGATTTAATTCTTTCCACAATGGCCAATGAAGCTTGGGATTCATTTTGTTAGCTTGAATTTAAGATACAAATTTTTCTAATAGTTTGTTGTGGGAGCATTTCCATGAACAATAAATAGGGTGAATTTAACTGATAATATTGTTACTGTTCAAAAAAATTCTTAAAGTACTGGGTAATTTTTAAGTACAATCTGTGCACCACACAAATTAGAATAACTAATGCTCAGTATAAAATTTCATTAATTTTGCAAAATCAGGATGCAAAAAGTCATCCATATTCTGCAATATATTACATGTGTGCTTAAGGTCTTTAGAGATTCTGGTGATAATATAATTCAAGTTAAAAGAGCTGGGTTAAATAATGGTTAAAACACAGTACAATTTCACGTATTTAGTATTCAGCTATTCTCTTGTTATAAATACATTTGTGTTCTGTTACCTTAAAGATTTAATAGTATGGCATTGTTAGAACTAATGATTCATATTTTCATTGATCAGTTGTTTAGTTTATTTAATAAGCATTGTAAAATGATTGAAAAAATGGTGTTTCGTTGATACACCGGTATAATCGGCAAGATAGAAGAGAGGAAGAAATTGTTGTATTTCTTTGTACTTTGCTGAAATTGACTTTGATTCATGTGTTAAATTTTGAATGCATGAAATAAGTGGGTAGAAATTGAGGGCCCCTGGCAGTCAATGGCAGAACTCCCAGACAGCGGTTGAACAACCATTCATACTCTGACTACATGGTACTCGTTCACCCAGTAGTTCACATTTCATCCGGACCAGTCACAGACACGTGATGCAGGGCTTGTGCCAGCTTCATGCTTTCTGCCAGCTTTATGCTTATATGCTTTAAGCAGGTGCTAGAGGACAAGCCATACATGATCCATCATAAAATAGTGTTGGGCCAGAGGAAACCCTGTTCTGGCATAAAGCCTGATGAGGCAGGGTCAGGCTGTCAAAATTCGTAACACATCTCTGCAAAAAGTAGTGAATCACGTGATTATGACATTTTTCCTCCAGAGCAAAGAACTCTAAATCAGAATTCAGTGTCTTCTCAAACTAGGACTTAAGTGTCTTCAGGAGTGCCCACATTTCAGCCACTGTATGTGGATATTCTGGTAGTGGAGAATCATCTTCAGTTTCATTTTTGGCTTTGGCTGTGCACGCATGAAAGGAACACGTAGCTTTTACGTAATTTTTTGACACAAAGGAATAGTGGTTTATTGCTGCCATTTTAGTGCAGACCATCAGTTTAAAGACCTTAAAAATCTGTCACAAGATTTTATCTATTAGCCTCAATAGGCTCGATCCAACAGGAGTTTCAAAACACCATCTAGGAGAACACTGAAGTGCACATACTGTAATGTAGTATAGACTGGCTGCAAAGGCAAATGAAAACAATTAGTGGAAGGTCTACTGTGAATGCATTCTTAGTAGACTGAAATAGGGAATTTAAGGCGATAATGTAATGGGAATTATGTGTCTATATCTATACCAAATAGCTGCTTGCATTTATCAGTCCGTATAGTCTGCCAGTGAGCCTGACTAATGTGACAGAGTGACATTGTAAGATTTGAATGCAGTTTTTATTGCCTTGTCATCTGACTGTTTTAAAGCATTTATACATACGAGTTTTTCCCACATGGAAACTCTGTTGGTTGTCAGTGAGGTTTCTGTTTTGTTAGATTGCTTTGTTTTGTTTCTCAGAGGCAGTTGTTCCAGTGGGATCCCTATTCACTGATCATTCCCTGAAAGTCACTTTCTCACAAAGGACGATGACAAACCTTGTTCCCTACTCCAATGCTCATGTTCATTCCAAACTGAACTTGGCTAATGTCCTCCTGCTATGCCTATCCTAGCCAAACTCAGCCCTGAGGTTAAAAAAACCTGCATGAAAAAACAAAAGTAGCACTTTCTTTTGAAGGAAATAAATGTAAAATTTTGTGTGTCTGCCCAGTCACAGTAATTCTAATAGCCATTTCTCTCTCAGCGTAGGAAAATGAGTAACTTGCAGACAGGAAAATGAGTAACAGCTCAGTGACTTTGTATTTATTCTCATTAATTGTTGCATTTTCCAGACGTTACTTTTAATATTGAATGAAGATAAACTAGGTGCACTTGAAAATGTATGAGATAGCAAGAAAAAATTTGCATGTTCCCAATTACGCAGTTTTTACAAATTAATTTGAAGTTTTCTAAAACTATTTTCAATTTGGCTGATTTCACAATGTGAAGATTTGACATACGAAAACAGAACAGAAAGAAATCAAAATGGATATCACAAGAAACTGAGTAAAGAACACAGGGAAGAAGGGGAAGAAAGTGTTTTAAAAGCTTGTTGCCTCCAGTTTTCAGCAGGGTTTCTTAGTAAGCTGTGTGTTGTCCTGCAGAGCCCCAGCCAATCTTCCATTCTCAAATTTGCTCGTATTCAGCATTAAAGGAGGGGCAGGTGAGAACTTCAGAGCAGAATATGCACATATGTCCAAAGAGTCCTACTCACTGTGAATGCATTATGCCTATATTGGACACTCAGAAATCGAGTTTAAATGGATATATAAAGTAGATTTGCATAGAAAAATAGCCTGAGTAGGAGTGGAACGTTAATTGCAAACCACCAAATTACATAGGAAAAACGATGTTTTTTTCCTGCATTACTACCTCATTTCAGCCCTAAAGACAGTGTTTCCTTCTAGCAATTGGTGAGGTATCAGCCACACCCAAAGATGGGATTTACATTCCCAAACTTGTGTTGTAAATGCAACCATTAGCTGTAGCTGGAGAAAACGTGAGGATGGGAATAAGTTGCTGAAATACATGTGTCTCATGCCTTCATATGGCCTGGGGTATCCGAGATCTGCATGGGCTAGGAGGTAGGACAACGTATGGGGAATCTGTGATGTTCTAGCATGTAGGTTTGATAGTCCAGAGTACCTGATACGGCATTGAATTGAGCCCTAAGAACCTCAATTGAAGCCATGAGAGGGAAGTAGAAGGCTGAACTATTGATTTTAAATAACGATTCAAACATATTATTTGGCTATTAAGTCCAAAAATGGATTCTGTCAATGGGAGCTCAGTCTTTTACAGATGGACAGTCAGAGTCTGGCAAATTTTGGACAAGTTCAAATTGAGATACTATTAATGTGAACTTTATAGCTTAAGCTCATCTGCAGGTCAATACCTTACACAAGAAGAGGTACTAGCATTTTTTCATGACATCTACAGCTGAAGTCTGAATGTTTTGCGATGACCACAGATCTGGCTTTTGTGCCTTGTAAAATTTGTGAGTGCTGGAAGACATGAGCTGTTAGAATATTTGTTGTTTGGCCTGTTATCTCAGTAAGTTGTGCATGGAAGACAAAGAGAAAAGCATTGTGAGGAAGTTAAGTAAGAAAAACTAACACAGAAGAAGACTGGGAGCCTATAGGCCAACAGTCTTATGACCTCCTCAGACACTTTGGATTGGCTCTGGTTGCTAACTTGCTAAATGTTCCCTTTAGACTTCCTGAAATAACTCAATTATTTGGATTGAACTATAATGTGTGATTTGGATTTTATTATAAAATCAGCATTGTTAAGAAACTGTTGGGGATGGGAGGCACTGTCACATCTTTTTATATCCAATACTGTTTCATTTTTAATTATTTTGAAGAGTAGGAGGTGGTTCTTTTTAATTCTCTTACAGTTTTTTGTTAATTTTCTGTCAAGAAACAGAATAATTTCAGAGTAGTATACTTTTAGAATATTGGTTTCAAGATACTCCTTGGCAGCTGAAAAACTGCTGTCTTTGAAACTACTGATTTTTCGCACCACTAGGGCCAATCAGTAGATGGTCGACTTAGTTCCTAATGGAGAATGTTGTCTTACTTTTCAGTAGCAATTTTTAATTATATCCTAGTCTTGATTTAGCTATTACACAAAGAGAGAATAGTACTTTTCACACTCTTCACTTGTGAAGAAAATTACTCTTCATACTCTTTTGTCCCCTTGCCTTGCCTTGCCTTTACTTCACTTGCCTTGCTTTGCCTTGCCTTGCCTGTCCTAAATTGGTAAAGGAAAATTACAGTTTTCTTTCAGTTCTTTCAGCCTCTTCCAAGAAGATAAAACTTTCCAGACCTCCCCACAGTGCTTGTATATTGTGATACATTCTAATTTGCAGGCTGCTAGATCATGCTTGTTATAGTACTGTCCTATCTATAATAATTCTTTTCACAAGCATTTTCATTTATTTTCAATTTAATTTTACATATTAGTTCAAAATCTTTATAAAGATCAAGCAGTGACATTTCCAGTTTTTTCCTCCCACTACAGGAGAAGATCATCCCATCCTAAACCATTAAAAAAATAGAGTTCTGTTTTACATCCAGTTGATGTTCTTTATGCTCAGAATGTTCCAGGTTTTTATTGGACCCCCACTGTGTGTGTGTGTAGGAAGGGGAGGGCAGAGGAAGGAAAAAAAAAAAAGAAAAAATCTGGTTTATGCAATGTTGATAATTTCTATTTTATTGCATGTGTTAAAATTTGATGCCAAAAGATAGTAATCTTTCCTGACCGTTTTTAATTATATTACATTACTTTCTGCAGCAAGTAAATGACACAACAGTCCTGCTTGAAGTTCTCCTTTAGTTTTTAGGCATGCACTCCCCCACCCACCCATAGTTTTCCTCAGTTTACAGGCATCAGATTACATAATCATAAACGCATCAATAAGCTTCGTAAATCCTAAGAGGGATATCAGGCTAGCAGTCTGTATTTTAATGACAGATGCAAAAAAAAAAAAAAAATCACATAAATCATGTTAATGCACAGAAACATATTGGACTGGATAATATCTAAAGACATAATCTTTCTGGGAAAAAGATAAATCTTCCAGTCAAGACAGTCTGGATCTGGCTATGGCAATACTATGATTGCTGGGAGGTAGACAGGTCTTCCAAATTTTGCAGGCAATTAGAAATTCAACAAGGTCAACAGTAAGAGCTGCCAAGCCTTCCATCATCATCCCAATGACCTGATAGTTAGTAGAAAATGTCCATGTTCCATGCAGAGATGCCTTCCCTTCCATGTCCCTACCCCCCAGCCAACAACCCTAAAAGCAATGAACGTAGACAGAAACCTTTGCATATCTTTGTTAACACAGTTAAGGGCAAAAATTTTCTTGATTCTGATGCACTTGCTTGTGCAAGAGACCCAGGTCAAGTGTAAGCATATAGAATTAGGCATGTAAATTTGCAAACTGACATCTAAAGGGTTGTCCTGTTTTTTTCTGAAATTTTAAGAATCCAGTACTACTCTTGAGGTAAAGCCAATACAAAAATGGATTACAAAATGAAAGAAATACCTGCAATGTCAGAGAGCTCTGACACTTATATTTTCAAAATTTCAGTAAAATGATGGTTATGCTCTTGAATAAGAAAATGTTTGTAATATAGACGACAAAGAAAGTTATTCCATCACTCCAAGGTTATCAGCCAAACTCCTACATTTTGCAACGTTAAGAACTCCTTATGTCTTCATCTGTGAGCTGATAAAAACTCTTGAAAATGCTGAGGTTAAGAAAACCAAAATTTTAAGTTTTGCTCTTAATTTTAATCAAAGTAATCCAGTGAGCTGTTCTGGCAAGATTATTCTGGTTTTATAAAACAGACTAAACTGTTCTGAGGAAAGCAATATTCTCTCTCATCCATGAGATCAAATGACCAACTGTCCACCTTTCCAATCAAAGAGTAAGAAGTGTTTCAAAAAAAGCCAAAACCAGTTATGGCAAAATATTCCCCTGTTAATATCTTATGTGAACTGTGGAATTCTACTGCTTGTAGGCTCTGTTTTTGCCCTGTTGTGCAAAAAACCTCTGAATGCTGTTAATGGAAGTACGGACAATGGAAGGACCTATAGCCATGTAACATGAATCAGCCCTGGTGGCTGGAGTCAAAGCTTTACCTCAGTTTCCTGACATGTACAATTCTGACAGTCTGAATTCGTTTCGAGATGGTCCCTGGTAGATCAGGTTATGGACAGTCACAGTGGTTTAAATTTGGAGGGATTTTTAATGGAATGATTAAGCCCACATACAACTTCCAACTTTCTTATTTGCCAAACCATGTATCTCTCAACAAACTCCCTGAAAAGACTGACAGCTTGTGTTACAGTCCATGCATTGCTTAACTATTTTCCTATAAATTCATGGCTTTTTCCATTAATTCTTGAAAGAAATTGCCATGTGACGCAGGAACTTTTTGAGACTTCATCAATAATGTTAGCATTTTCCATTTGGTACAAAAGCAAGATAAATTAAACTCCTACAGAGACTTTGTGGGAGGAGTGAAATTCACTCCAAAAACCTGTGCGTTGGCCACATGTCTGCAATGAAGCTATTGCATCAGTCCAAGCCTTTACTGCAGCATTTGCTTTTATGGACTGTTAAGGTCCCAGGTTAAAGCTGTCATCCATGGATCCTTTCCCCTAGCCTGTCCTTAACGCAATACACTGGCTTTTCTGTTTGGGACCANAAAAAAAAAAAGAAAAAATCTGGTTTATGCAATGTTGATAATTTCTATTTTATTGCATGTGTTAAAATTTGATGCCAAAAGATAGTAATCTTTCCTGACCGTTTTTAATTATATTACATTACTTTCTGCAGCAAGTAAATGACACAACAGTCCTGCTTGAAGTTCTCCTTTAGTTTTTAGGCATGCACTCCCCCACCCACCCATAGTTTTCCTCAGTTTACAGGCATCAGATTACATAATCATAAACGCATCAATAAGCTTCGTAAATCCTAAGAGGGATATCAGGCTAGCAGTCTGTATTTTA
>VXBO01001943.1:0-12857 GCA_013400135.1 Rhinoptilus africanus | reverse complement strand
TGTCCATGTTCCATGCAGAGATGCCTTCCCTTCCATGTCCCTACCCCCCAGCCAACAACCCTAAAAGCAATGAACGTAGACAGAAACCTTTGCATATCTTTGTTAACACAGTTAAGGGCAAAAATTTTCTTGATTCTGATGCACTTGCTTGTGCAAGAGACCCAGGTCAAGTGTAAGCATATAGAATTAGGCATGTAAATTTGCAAACTGACATCTAAAGGGTTGTCCTGTTTTTTTCTGAAATTTTAAGAATCCAGTACTACTCTTGAGGTCAAGCCAATACAAAAATGGATTACAAAATGAAAGAAATACCTGCAATGTCAGAGAGCTCTGACACTTATATTTTCAAAATTTCAGTAAAATGATGGTTATGCTCTTGAATAAGAAAATGTTTGTAATATAGACGACAAAGAAAGTTATTCCATCACTCCAAGGTTATCAGCCAAACTCCTACATTTTGCAACGTTAAGAACTCCTTATGTCTTCATCTGTGAGCTGATAAAAACTCTTGAAAATGCTGAGGTTAAGAAAACCAAAATTTTAAGTTTTGCTCTTAATTTTAATCAAAGTAATCCAGTGAGCTGTTCTGGCAAGATTATTCTGGTTTTATAAAACAGACTAAACTGTTCTGAGGAAAGCAATATTCTCTCTCATCCATGAGATCAAATGACCAACTGTCCACCTTTCCAATCAAAGAGTAAGAAGTGTTTCAAAAAAAGCCAAAACCAGTTATGGCAAAATATTCCCCTGTTAATATCTTATGTGAACTGTGGAATTCTACTGCTTGTAGGCTCTGTTTTTGCCCTGTTGTGCAAAAAACCTCTGAATGCTGTTAATGGAAGTACGGACAATGGAAGGACCTATAGCCATGTAACATGAATCAGCCCTGGTGGCTGGAGTCAAAGCTTTACCTCAGTTTCCTGACATGTACAATTCTGACAGTCTGAATTCGTTTCGAGATGGTCCCTGGTAGATCAGGTTATGGACAGTCACAGTGGTTTAAATTTGGAGGGATTTTTAATGGAATGATTAAGCCCACATACAACTTCCAACTTTCTTATTTGCCAAACCATGTATCTCTCAACAAACTCCCTGAAAAGACTGACAGCTTGTGTTACAGTCCATGCATTGCTTAACTATTTTCCTATAAATTCATGGCTTTTTCCATTAATTCTTGAAAGAAATTGCCATGTGACGCAGGAACTTTTTGAGACTTCATCAATAATGTTAGCATTTTCCATTTGGTACAAAAGCAAGATAAATTAAACTCCTACAGAGACTTTGTGGGAGGAGTGAAATTCACTCCAAAAACCTGTGCGTTGGCCACATGTCTGCAATGAAGCTATTGCATCAGTCCAAGCCTTTACTGCAGCATTTGCTTTTATGGACTGTTAAGGTCCCAGGTTAAAGCTGTCATCCATGGATCCTTTCCCCTAGCCTGTCCTTAACGCAATACACTGGCTTTTCTGTTTGGGACCAGTGTAGAGCCTCCTTTCCATGAAAAGCCACACCAAGGATCGTAATTGGCACAAGGGAACTTGTTCTTGTCAAATTACATTGCTAATGTACATGAAACCACTTGGAGATCTTTTCATCTGCAAAATGCTGTGTATACCCCAAGTACTGTATTATTACTGGCTTGCTTTCCTCTTCGCTCCACCCTGTCCATCATGCTCTGTCCTGTCTCATAACAGACTTTCCAGATAAATGCTAGACACTATGTTTTCCCTGCACTCTGCACTGCCTAGAAAAAACATTAACTACTGTTGCCATAATGCACTAGATTTCTGTGTTACTGGAGAAGAAGCAGTGGTTGAAGAGACAGGCCACTGTTTTTCATTAAGCTATTTTTAATACCTGTTTTAGTTTAAGAACAGCAGGTCAAGTATCTGCATTCAACCACAAATAAAACTATGTTTAAATAAGATTAAGGCTGTAAATTAAATTTCAGATCTTAAATTCTCTTGGTGCATTACAAAACACAGGAGAAAAGAGAAGGCAAAGCTTAATATTCCAAACTGGTTGAAAACACAGGCTTCTAGAGAAAAATCGACTTCTTATGGAACGTTTTTTGGAAAAGATGCATTTTCAGGTAAACAACTTTTTTTTTTCAAGATGAAAATTCAAACAACAAAAAAAGCCTTCAAAAAGCTGAATAGTTTTGGCTCAAAGCTCAAAATTGTGATGGGTCATTCTAATGCCTTGTGGGAGCTGTAATTTTGAAACTTCATTAGTTCCTTCTTTTTCAGGAGCCGGGGTCCTCAGACTGACTATACATGCAGGATATAATGGTCTCCCCTTTTAAAAACTCAGACATACCTCAGAAAACTTGTAGGCATCTTACATTTTGTTGTTCTCTGGGAAGTTCAACACAAAGAAATGGCTTGTTGTGGGTTTTTGTTTTTGTTTTGTTCTCATTAAAAATCACATTTTTATGAAGAACAAACTCTTTGAATGAAAAACATCTTTTCATTTAAAGACCTAGTTTTCCACCAGACTGTCACAATGAAATTTTTTAACAAAGCCCATTACAGTCATAACAAGCTATGAAAAAAAATATATTATCACCACTTAAACAATGGGTTACCTTGCTCCATTGTTTTCCAGTGAGATCTTAATGTTCTTTAAACTTATTAATTTTATTGTCCTTCTGTGACTAAAGATAACTTATCAAAATGAAAGGACTTTTATTGTCATCTATTTGGATGACTTCTTAGGTGCAGTTTTTGTTGTTATAAATACATAAATCCCTCAAATGTGGGTGTAATATGGGCTGTAATGCCCTTGAATTGTTTTCCAGTGCATGCAGTTAGATCAGAGCAATAGAATGGTTGGTGTTTGTTCTGGCAGCAGAGGGTCATAAAGTCAAATTACTGCCTCTTGTGCTCCCACGAGCCGAGATACAGTTTTGTCAAGAATATAGAAAATAGTTCAGGATTGCAAGATCTGTTCAGGTTCAAATCGTAGGAAGGGTTTAGTGTCTGCAATGGTTTTCCTCAGTCGTTCGGCCAAATCTTCAGGTCTGTATTGAGGCAAACTCCCAGCAGTGTAAGGGCTGACAAGGATTGATTCTGTCTGATTATGTTTACATGTCATTCAGTGAATTCATCCACAGACTCCAGTACAGTGGAGATTCTTAACAGAGGCAGGGATGTGATTAGTTGCAGAGTTTCATGACCATCACACACTGTCATGGTGTGGTTCACCCTTCCTTCACAACAGCACTTTAACTTTAATGGATGTGCTGTCAGCACAAGGGCTTAGCTACTTCACATGTATTACCAACTGAAAGTGGACAAGTGTTTTTTCTTTATTACCTTTCTGTACAACTTCTTTGTCTCCAGTTGAGGTGATGTGTTTTGCACACGGAAGTCATATTCAGAAGCATAGAATATTCATTATTATCTCCATGCATGTCTAAGAATATAACATAACTAACCCTAATGCAAGCCTCAAGGATGTCATAGTGCAGTTACCTTTTCAATACACTTGCCAAAATGAGCCTGTGTGATTTTTATATGGAGCATCCCCTGTCCACAGCAAGGCAAGAGGAAAAATGCTTTGCTTCGGATCTTTTTTTCCCTGTACAATTGAGTGAGAAACTTTGTGGGTCTGAATACTATGTTTAAGATTAATTCACCTTTTCTCATACCTGCTTTTATTGGAGCCTTATGCAATTTTATCATAGTCTCTGTTATCTTTAGCATAATTGATCATCTTCACTGTTGTTTGCACACACGATTCCCTGCTCTATTTCTAGTCCTTTCTTTGCAGTCTGCTTTCTTTTCTGTCTATAGCTGATCTTCACTGCATGTTTCTCCATTTTTGCCTAGATATCATTCTGCAATCTCAAATGCTGCTGGTTTAGGCTTTTCTTGCAACACTAATTTCCCACCTCTTATCTATTCTTCCACCTTCTCTTTTTGACTATTGCAGCCAAAACCTAGATTGAACACCAAGGAATAAAGGCTATAGATCATGCTATGAATTTGCAGGCTGTATTCTGAAAATGCAGTGACTCCAAAAACAATCTGAGAGTTCCTAGGAGCAACCAGTTGAACAGTGCAATGGATGTGAGACATAGTTTGATTCCTAGGTCAAGCAAGCATGGAAAGGTTTCATTACCTACCTGTAGGATTTCAGAGACCATTTCAGGGATAGATACCTTGTCCAGTTGTGATTTCCATACTGCAAGATACTAAAGGAAACGAAACTCTGGGAGCAACTAGGTTTCGGATCCTAAAGCTAGTGGACTATATGCTCAACATTAATCCAGTGCTTTTCTAAGTAAGAATGTTTCTGTAATCAAGGCGGCGATTTTTTGTGGAAAATGTGAGGTTTTTTGTGGAAGTTCATTTGTACTTTTCAAATAAATATCAATGCAAGTGTTGTAACATCAACACTGTTAGTCTGAATTGCCAGCGCTATCAGATTCTTGGCCTATATTCTGTGCCAATTTTACTTCCTCAGGATGTCATTAGGGAGACTTAAGCGGCCTACAAAGTATTGTATGCGAAAGCATCTGACGTCAGCCTGTGCAGAGAGACAGCGTGGTTTCATTGCTTACATTCGTGGCAGCTGGCCAGGAACTCAGGAGCTCTAGCCCTGGCTCTGCTTCTGGGAGGGCTTCTGCAGTCTATACAGATCAATGCAAGCAGAAGCAAAAGTTTCAGCAGAGAAATGGTTGAGATAATGTCTAGTGCAGGGCTATTGAATACAATAAGGAGCTCTACAGATTTATATAAGGTAGGAGGTGGAAGTGAAGAAAAGTACCTTTTAATGTCCAGTTTAAATAGTTGCATTTTTCTAAATGAAAGGACTTAACCGAAACCCTTTCTCTCCATTTCAATTTTGCATCTAGACTTCCTGCTTTTTGTTTCGTATGTTGGTTTCTTTGTTTCAGTCATGTAAATCATGATGTTGGATTTTCACCCTTTTTCCTTGCAACTGATTGACAACTTCAAAGATTCCTCCTCTTCTTTCTGCAAGCTGTACCCCCCATTGCATGATTGTAAATAAATATGCATACAGAACACAAGCAAAAAGGAGATGCCCATGACTTTGGTACAGGGGAGAGCCTTTGTCTTCACCTCCATGTTATCTTTATTTAAATGATCCTACATGGATGAGGCAAAATTTCTAGTATTCAGTGCTACTTGCTATGGGACTATACTGTAGTTATTCACAAGCTTACCCAAGGCAAGCAGGTTTGTAAATACACAGGCTTTTCCACTCTTCTTGAGTCTGTGTTTGTTCCTCCTGATTGATGAAAACAAGTCCCACTGAAGGCACTTGTGTACTTCATTAATTATGCCAGTGGTTGATTGGTCTGGCCCAGAATGCTTTATGACAATACACAGATTTAATCAGGAACAGCTCAGCTTGCAACAGCTTCACAGCCTCCTGGGAGCATCATGCACTGAGCTTCCTTTTGCATTATTTTCAAGCCATGAAACAACTTTTAATCTTCCCAAAATAAAAAGAAAACAAAGCATACAATGTATAATATGTAGAAAAAATAACAGAACTGTCTTCACATAAGCAATAATAAAAATGTTTCCTTATTAGGTGACTGAATGCCAACATTGCTGTTTCCTGTGATGCTTGTTATCTGGAAAAGTTAAACATTTAGAATCTGTTTTATTTGAACAGTTCTGCCAAAAGCAGTCCTTAGAATTTTCTCTGTTTATTGTACAGAGCTTCAAAATAAACGAGACCTGAGGCAGATGTGCATGTGTGTGTGGGGAGACAGCATAGGAGCAGGTCTGAAAGGGTTGAAAATATATGTAGGAAACAAGCTAGGCAAACACTTTCTGAAACCTGTTCTTTGCTGTCATGCACAATGGATTGATGGGAAGTACTCATGCAGGGCTAATTCCATTGATACAAGTCATTGGTGTGGTACGTTAAACTCTTAAAACTAATAATCTTCTGAGCACTTAAAATAACCAAGGGTTGTAAAGAATTAAGGATCATCAGTCACACTTTAAAATTCTGATTTTATTGGTTCATAAAGTCCTTGACTTTGCTACTGTGCATCATCTAAGAAGCCTTTAAAATCATTCTGGATATGCTAAGGACCCACTCTTCTGTTGCTGGTCCCTACTGTGTCCAGTGGAATGGTTACAGTTCACAGGAGCAGAAATTGTGGCCTGGAATTTTCAATGTAATAGGGATGTTTCACTGTCACACCATATTTAGCATGATCTACGCTTCAGAGAACTATTTCTTTTTGAAAACAGAGATGAAAGTGGGGTGGAATTAGCATTTTTATTTTTAATTAGATTGCCCCTGGTTTTTTCCAAAGTTAGAAGGTTAAGCCAAGCCAAAGATTTGTCTTTTCTCTTGAAACCAAAGCACAAGCTGAGCTGTTTAACCATGGCCATATGAGAAAAGGAAAAAAAAAAAAAAGGAGCTACATAAAACTATATTAAAAAGTTGTTGGACCTGAAAGAAATAGTATTAGAATATTCTTATTGGCTTTTACTCTTCTTTGGCTCATCCTCTTTATTGCACACAAAACTTGCACACAAAAATCAGTAAACAGTCTTTCCTATCTGAATCCTGTACCTCTCCTGTTACGAATACTGACTTGCTAAGTGCTATATAAATAGTGTGGTTTGGATATAATTTGCTGGGGGGGGGCAGGGGAAGACCTGTACAGGATTTAATGTAAGATGAGCCTTCAAATTTATGCGGGGTTAAAGCAGTGCAGTTACCTTTTGACCAGACTTCATGGTATCTACCGAATCTCACACTGAGGACACGAGTGAATGCGTTCTGGGAGCAGTGTGAGTCAACAGATGAGAGCACTTTACAGAATTTGCTTCTTCCTCTGTTAAAAGAGTTTTCATTGCAGAACATAGTTCTTGCATTTAGAGACACGAGCAATAATATGTATGCTCATTTTCCACCTGCTTCTTGCCTTCTCGTCGGCAAGATGAAGAAGAGCAAGGGTACAATTATATTCTCAGCAGTACTACAATTTTAAAAGTTGAGATTTTTTAAATCAAGAAGGTTTGAAGGGTACATAATTGGGAGGCCTGGAGATCTAATCATCCTGCTTAGCCACAGAAGAGGCTGTGGGAATGACTATGGCATAAACTTTTGCATCATGGCTGTCAAAGAAACACTCCCTGAAACACTGAGGAAGAAAGGAGAATTTCTGTTTCAACAGCCTGATTGATCTCTGTATTCCTGATGAGTGTTGAAGCCCAAATCCTTACCATTCTGTAATGCCCATACAGTCTCCTATGAACTCGACAGAGGTCCATATTATACTGACTATTTTGAGATACTCTGAGATATGTAAAAGAGAGCTACCTAAATGTAAAATAACATTATAATTTTTTAGTATTTCTGCATATTTTGTAACATTTCTGCATATTTTTTATCTGTGCCTCTCAGATCACATTCATGCAAACCAGTCAGAAGACCTCCTGGCTGCTGCTGCCTTCTGCGGCAGTAGTCAGGGTTAATTTCCCTGTGGTCTGAGATTATTACAGTGAAATCTGAGAGGATATTATGATCAAAAGTCCCTCTACACTTTATCACTGAGCCTTCTTCCAACGCCGAAGGGAAACACACTGTGGGACACACACGAACAGGCTGCAGAGTGCCTGCACATGTAGGTGGGGAGCCTAGGGAAGTCTAGCTCAGGCTACATTCAGAGTTATGCTCCTTCTGTGGTGATACTTTGCTTGTGCTTTCCCAGGGCTCGCCTGAGCAATCAAGTGCCCTGGCAGCACACGAGGAGACAATTTCTGTCTCACGTGCCAGTGCAGGGAATTGAGATTGCTGTTTGGTGGACTGACTCTGCAGACCGCATTGCAAGCACCACAGCCACAGTAGATGGCGTAATGAAACAAATGCCTGAATTATGCAACAATTACATGAATTATGCAAAAAAAATGAAACAAATATGTGAATTAAAAAGATTGGTCAGTCCTTATGTTCACCTTGTTTACATTTTGATTAAGTATATACCAGGGGAGCTGTATGTAAGGTGTTTGGAAATGAGCTGTTACTTAGAAAATAAAGAGTAGATGGAGTGCAGCCACCTCAGGCAGGAGTTGAGCAGTAAGGCTGGAAAACACTGCACGGTGCCAACAGCATTAGCAGTGTGGAGCAGTGGCAGGAATGTGGCACAAACTGCAGCCGGCGATGCCACTGTACACCTCTGAAAATAAAATTATTTGGGTTCCTAAGGTCAGGGATCCAAAGTTGTATTCGAGCACTGATACAAGTATCTCAGTTTCCCAGATGGTGAATCCTGTTTCACTTCAGGGGAAGGGCTTGGTTGATAAACATTCCTGTAAGCTGGCTGGCTTATTTAAGTGCCAAACTATGAATTTAGGCACCCCAGTTTGCACATTTTGTTTTGTAATTTTTAGCAGAGCTATTCAAACAAATACCCTCAGCTCACCTGGCAAAGACTTTCATTTTCACAGCTCTGTGGAAAAAGTGAACCAGCTTTATTTTCACTTCAAATATTTCGTTAAAAATGAGAGATTTTTCCACTGGCAGAAGACTAACATTTACTGGTCAGTATACTCATAAAGCAAGAATGGTAGTTTTGCGCAATTTGTTTAATGAACGAGCCTTTAGATTGCTATAGCAAACTGGCCAGCTAGCCCCTGTGTTTGGGAAAAGTCAGTGATTTTAGTTTGCTGTAATTTTGGGTGGTGGCTTTTTTGTTTGGTTGGTTTTGTGGTTTGAACCCTATGGTGCTGCTTTGCTTTGACAGGGTGAGGCAGCCATACCTAGCAATAATAGGAACCAACTTTCCTTCTTACGTAGGAAAAAGTAGTTTTCATCCCATTTGGCAAATAACTGCTTTCAGTTGTATCCTTGCAATCTTTTCCGCAGCATCCTCTCTTGTTTTAGGGGAGCCAAGTTAACAAATTCAAGCAAGAGCACCTGGAGATGTTAATACATCCTTATTCAGCCTTGTAATTGAGTAAATGTCCTCAACTCATTGAGCAGCCTGGTCTAGCAGGAGGTGTCCCTGCCTATGGCAGGGGGGTTGGAACTAGATGATCTTTAAGGTCCCTTCCAACTCTAATCATTCTATGATTCTATGAACAAAAGGGGAAGAGGGACCTCATCTTCTCAGAAACCTAGAAGATTTTCCACTCTCCTTGTGAAGCCTGATACCATGTGGTTGACGAGCTGGCTTAAAAGGATTTTTGATTTGTGTTAAGGTTGCATTCAAATATCCAGTGTAGAGGGTAGGGTGTAAACAGTCCTTGGATCAAGTCTGGCTAATACAATCCACTTTACAAGGTCTTGCTATCATTTTCACACACTGCTATTAAAGAAGTAACAAAAATGTGCTACTCTTAGTTAACTGCTTTCTCACATTTCATAGATGGTATAACAAATGTTTGACTCGGGATGTTTAGGATATACATTTTCGCTCTAATGCAAAATGAATCTTTGAAAAAACTCAGATTTATAATTTAGTTTATAGTAACTTCACGTTAGTTATCTACAGGAGGAGTAAATGCTAAAACTTAAACATTTAGAGCTAGATTCTGTCACACTTTTACGTGAAGACAGCTTTTCTGTGAGTCTTCATAAAGTCAGTGGACAGGTTTCACATTACTGTTTTATTCAGTATAAATAAGAATTGAAAAAATTTAGAATTACATTTTGTTTAAAAGCAGATAGGTAGTTTGGTCCTTTTAATGAGTGTGAGAACTCAGTGAAGGAGAAAGAGGATTATAAATGAATAATTGAGCAATTTAAATTAGTTATAGTTCTGAGAGAAGAAGTTTGAATACTTACATATTTCTCAGCTCTTTAACCAAGAACTTGGTCTAAAAATTAAGCAAACAAGCAAACAAGCAAACAAACCAACTGCTAAAATAGCAGGTATTTGTGGCAAAACAGTTCTTTATCTTTTACAGAGTTGTGGTTCCAGTTTTTCTTACAGCACTCCTAGTATTTCAAATTCTAAAAAAAAAAAAAAAAAAGAATTGCAGAGGTAATGTGGAAAAAGTTCCCTAAATCAAAACTCTCTTCAAAAATCCAGTAGATGAGTGGTTAAAGAGCAAGTCATCCTATTTTCATCCGTGATCTTTGTATTATGGGTCCCCAAACTTTTGCCTATTGGTAGAACCAGAATTTATATAGTGCAGAAATATTGATTTGACCTAGTACCACTTGGCTACTCAAACCCAGGGTAAAAGCTGGGAAAATCACGGTATTTACAGGTAGATTAGATTGGCTACGGCCACGTTATTTAGGTAAAGCTAAATGGGAGCTAGTGATCTCTGTGTTCTGTATCTTTGTTTCAATGAGCTCAGTGCATTTCCAGATCCTCCTTGCGTATTGCAGTGACTTTGCATATGAAACCACAGAGATAAATGAGAGCATCTGTCTGTGATTTATCCTGCTTTGTTCAGTGGAGTGAAGTACATAAATTAATCTTTAGGGCTGTGTTGAAGCCATGAGCTTTGTGTTTAGCCACAATCATCTACCCAATCTCCAGAAGTGCAAAATAGTGATCAGCTGTACATTGAGACTACCCTGCAAATGCACACAAGGGGCCTGAAATATTTGGTTCCCACAAGTTTTCACAAACAAGAATAAGTATGGGTAGGAATGTT
This sequence comes from Rhinoptilus africanus, assembly GCA_013400135.1. Lineage (NCBI taxonomy): Eukaryota > Metazoa > Chordata > Aves > Charadriiformes > Glareolidae > Rhinoptilus > Rhinoptilus africanus. Next base: position 2,244 of record VXBO01001943.1, on the reverse strand, counting down.
GCCAGCTTTCTCCAGGCCTTGAGACCCCTCATGCTGATGCGTATCTGAACCTAATGTAAAGCAAAACATGTGGTGCCAGATGAGTATTAATACTGTAATTTAGTCTTAGGTTTTGGTTGCCATCTAGATGTTGGGGCTAAGGTTGACTGTTTATCAATGCTACCTATTCCTTACAATCAGTACTTTGTCTATGAGCAAATATTAGGCTTAATTGGAAACATACTTACACATGAATATATTCAGCTGAGATCTGATGTATTGTCCACTGAATTTAGTGTGTATTTTCCCATGGATTTCTACTGGGGGAAGACTGGGCCACAGAAATACTCTTTGTTTGATTTAGATTTATGAATAGCCTTTATAAGAAGCAGGAGCAAAGTTGTTGCTGCATTTGTTTGTAGCATTGAGCTGCACTTGGTTTCTGTTAGAGATGAGTTTATTTGAAATGGTCAAGAGAGGGCAGGTGGGCAAATTCTTGTAAGAACCGGGTGGGCTCCTTAAGAAAGATTAGTATGAGATACTCTGGCCATAAGGCATGAGAAAATAACATTGTGTACATAAAGATTATGATTTTGTCATCTTAAACTGCATTACACCACCTTATCTGCCTCTTCAGAGAAGGAATCTGTCATGTTAGAGAGGGTCTAAACGCAGGCTGGAAAACCTGAAAGAATATGAAGCTGTAGTGTTACACCTCTCCTTCACTAGGATGAAATAATTTAAGGAATTTTCTTTTTTCGTTTATACCTAGCTAACATGCTTCCTTGGATGCTGTGTTTATAGCAGGAACAGATGTGGTGACTTTGGGGTGATGGAATTGGTCAGTGATAGGTAAAGAACCCGCTAGTTTACCTGGAAGGCATATGTTTGCTGGAGTTACGAACAACAGGGCCACTGCTGCAATGGATCATTTTGTCATCCAGTCAATGTAAATTCTTCCCCAGTGAAAGCATAGCTTGAATAGAAATTATCGCACTTCCCACTACCTTTCTAAAGTGAACATTTTGATCATATGTGGAAATACAATTTGGTGTAGTGCAAGTGGAAATCCATTCAATGAAATTTGAAGACTATGAAAACTAGTTGAAAATATTAAACCATATTGTTAATCAATTTTCTTGGGGCCTGTTAACTTCACTGGTTCAAGGAGGGCTCATCCTAAGCAAATGGATCAAATTCTTATGCCCATGAGATGTGAATTTGTTGCATAGGTGTCAATAGGATGACTATTTATCCATCGTAATTACTAAGGTTTTGAAATAAACTAGCACAGAACTTGTGTAAAACACTATTTGAAGTGCTCTGAAGGGGTGCCTATATTAGGCTTAATTAACTAGGACAGACAGATGACTTGCATAACATTTCAATTACCAGAAATTGTCATACAATCTAAGTCTCTCTATACTGAAATTTGGACATGAATATATTCTGTCTGTATGTCCTCTCAGAAATGTAGGAGAACTGCAATATTGACTGTCTCTAATGTTACACTGCACTCCTCTGGAGCATGCCTGTCACTTTTTGGACTATTTTTGTTCACAGGTTTCTTATTACCTGCTTTCTATAGAGGACATTGAGCTTAAAGCCCTAATAAGAGATCCCTTTACTTTGGAAACCAGGCTGTCTACAATGTCCTTTCATGGCGCATTATGGTAATGAGAAAAGGAGGGAGAAGGAACCAACTGAAAACAGAATTTCTTGGAATGGATTCTGTTTGTCATACACACATTGTGGGGTTGAGGAAATCAAAAGGAAATGTTTGTATAGTGACAGGAAATGTTAAAGTAGTATACAGACGCCTTTGTAATTTTCTGCAGGTTTGGCAATTTGTTTCTGCAGAGCACACTGAAATTTAGACATAAATACAGCAATTCATATTTTGATAAAAAAATTAAATTAAATTATTTTTAATCATGAAAATTCCACATGTTGTGAGAAGCTGTGATAAGACACAGCACAATAACTGCCAGAATTTCTGAAACAAGGGGCTAAAACGTCTCCTGTTACAAGACTAACAAGATGATTATCAAAAATTCCATAATGCGGTGCTTGGTGTTTTAGATATGCACAGTCACACGGTTTGTTCAGAATGACTTTTCCAGAAAAGCCATGACTTTTCTCCCCCAGGACACCTCCTAGTAAAAATTACTTAACAGTAACCCATCAGAGATGAATAAATGGAATCTTTCATAAATAAGAACTTATTTATAATAAATAAATTATAAATTATATGTTATAGCCAAC
>VXBO01001940.1:0-24003 GCA_013400135.1 Rhinoptilus africanus | reverse complement strand
CGCCGCCGCCGCCACTAAGTGTGTTTGGAGAAGAAACTCCCTGTCAGCAAGCGTGCTGTGAATCAGCAACTTGTGGCTTTTTAGCTGTGGATTAAACATGACCTGGCTGATTTTTCTCTCCCAGTCTCCCAGCAAAGCGCAGGGACGCGAGTTTCTCACTGACACGCTGAGCTCTGGCTGGAACAGGCAGGAGCTGCGAGGCCCCGGGAGGTTTGGAAAGCAGCTTCGGCACCAGCCAAACCATTTCTTTGGGCTGACCCAGTATCTGGGATGCTCCCTGTGTTTGTGCTTGGAAGTTTGTGCTTCTGGATACTGGGCGCATAAAACACTCTAGGAGGGATGGGCTTGAACGAATTGCTGCGTGTGCCCGTGGGGTTAGTTGGCGTCAATGCCCTCTGCTGCATCCTCTCACCCCCCCTTTGCCTGCTTTCCCAACCATGAAATTGTCACACCTTCGCTGGGAGAGGTGTGGTGAGCTGAGGTTGTGTGTTATGATTTACCTGGCCCCGTTTTTAAAAATAATAACAGAAAACTTCCCCCGTCATTTTTTATTGGCAGATATGTGGCGTGAAAGTAGGATAAAAAAGCCTACTTCCTAGACTTGTAAAGACTTCATAAAACTAAAATTACAGTACTGAATTAATGTCTTTTTGCCTTAAAAAGAACTAGAAGCAGGAAATTCACCTTACCTACAATTTTAAGTGCAGTATGGTTTTTGTGTGTGTGAAACACATGCAAGAAATAAGCTTTTATAAAGTTTTTGCTCATACTGTAGGTTCTTCCTTCGCTGAGGAGGAGGGAAGAGAAAGAATTAACCAAAACCAAACAAATGAAAAAAGTCCTGTCTGTATTGTAGCCAGTTTCCACAAAAGGCTTTTCAGCAGGGACATGCAGATGCGTGTCATCTCTTGGAAACTCGGCAAGCTGTGCCTCATGGGCCGCTACTTTCAGGTGAGCGAGATGGGTGATTTCCGAAGCGTTCAGTCACGGATTATTCCTTGTGCCCCTTGCAGAGCTGTGTGGTTAGAGATGACGTTCTCAGAAGTCAGGGGAGCTGTCCTCACAGGTGGGAATAGGAAGGCTGTAGAGCTATAGATCCTATACTCTCCACGTACGGATAGGAGGAACTTCAAATTTTGAGCACCCTCACACCTCTTCTTTCCAGGACAGGTGAAACCTGAGAGTCTCGTTTGGTTCTGCTGTGGAAGCCGTCACGTAGTTAGGCTCCTGGAGTTGAATTATCCATCGTGGTTTTGTGCCTCTTGCGTTGGTTAATTTTTAGACTCTGAGCCGCGCAATAGGCGGGCTCTTGGTGGTTCACGGAGGCTCTTCTTGTAATGGGAGATTTGACTTGAAGTGGGCCCCTTTTAATTCTGGCAGTAGGCGTCTGGCATAGAGTGCTACATAACTGCACGCTTATGTAATATGATTTGCTTATTTCAGTGGCTTTTGAGCAAACTGTAAATGTGAAAACGTTACTTTTTCTTTCAGTACTTCTTGGCTGTGGGAATTTAACCAAAGTATTGCAAAACAGGAAAAACACTTTGCCATTCTGCTTTAGTAGCAAAGCCTGTAAACATGTAAAGAACAGAACTAGGAGAGAAACATCCAGCTCCTGGACCGAAGAGAGCAGGACGTGGAAGTTTGTGCCTGCTCCACATACGCTCTGTACTGACCTGTACTCTCTGGGCTGACCAGTCGTAAAGCAGTCGCGGTCCTAAAACTATGCTGTGCCGCTGGCTCTAAGACTGAGCTTAGGTCTAGAAGGATCTGTGAGTTTTCATACTTGTTTCTTCATTCCTGCTGCATTTTATGTACTCTCTCTCTAAACGTTTTTAAGCATTAGTTGTTCTCCAGAAACTTTAAGCTAGTGAAAAAACGACTCTCGGGTTAGGAGCAGAACAGCATTGGAGAGCAGAAGCTGTATAAGCTGAAGAACGCAAATGGGGAGCAGTGTAGGGAACAAAACCGATATGGTCGTGGAGGGTGTAACTATTGCACAGATCTTTAAATTTTTGTTTTAATTGCTTTAACAGGATAGCGAGGCAGAGCATTTGTAGGTGACCTAATCTCCTTCCCTGTTCCCCTTCTTGTCCTCTCTCTTGCTGCGTGCTTTCAGTGATCAAAGATGGTATTAATAATATTGATAAAGAATGTCTGCACACTACGTTATTTAAAAAATGCAGTGTATGAAAAAATAGTACAGCATGACTGAATGTCAAAGAAGAACTTAGCAGTAAAAGTACTTTCAAATTAAGTAATGGTTAATTGATCCTATTCAAGGTATCAAGTTTAACTGGACTCAGTGTAAAGGGCAGCTAAGTTAGGAGAGTAAGGAGCAATGTGATTTCATAAAAACAATAAATCTCTCAACTCTTGGAATGCATATAAATCAACTGTGATTTGGGGTGGGGGGATGTGAGCACCACAGTATGACATAACTATCCGTCATCTAAACTTCCCTTTTTAATATCTTGTTTCTGCGTTGTATAATAGTCTGAACTCTTGGTGATCTCTGATGTAGGTTCACTTCATGCCTTTCACTGCTTCAAAGAGAACTTCAAGGAGTATTAAATAAAACCTAATCTCAGATGTAAATACTCATCATCCGCTCTAAATGTAGATTAGCCTACTAATAATCTTCTTCTGCCCACTTCAGTCAGCTGATGGTCCTTAAATGCTGCGACATAATTAGCAATGCATATGATTAGTGAGTAGGTCTCAGCTATGTATAACTGAACCATCCAAGCACCAAACATTAAGAATGAACATATTGTAGCATTTCTGCTTGCATGGTTTAAACTCTGCTTGATTTCGGAAAAAAAAAAATTGCTTCTTGAGAAGCAAGTGTCAAATCAGCTCTGGAAACTGTTGGAGGAGTGTCTGACAAAACCAGATTTCAACATTTACCACATTTTATTCCCTGTAAATAGACACTAAGGGTGAGGAGAGAAAACTCTAATCTAACTTCTTGCAAAATTCGATATATCTGGGTTTGATCAGCTGCCTCAATGACTTTTTTCCTTCATGAAGAGGATACTTAAGAGTGTTTCTTCCTTTTTATTTTTCTCCAGTTGTATTAAGCTGCTGAGTTGAATTTAAGAGACCTGCAATTCGACTTAATTTCTAAACAATTCAGGAATGTTTTAAGAGTCAGACAATTAGAAACATGCCAAAATACAGCAGGAGAACCTTCCTACGGTGCAGCAGATAGCTGTGGTGTTATAAAAGTTACTATAACCATTGATATTTGTAATTAGATGGTATTTTCACTACATTATAATGACCAGATCTGCATGTTATGTTGATTGGGCTTTTTTCTTTAATTGCTTAGTTCCTCTTGAAAACTGAGTCATAAATGAATATAGAGTATTTAGAGTTTGTTTGGCTTTTTTTTTTTTTTAGGCAATTGAAATTAGGATGATTTGCTTTCTGTGCAGATCTTTACACAGTCATTTTGTGTTACACAAGGACTAGCTGAACAGAGTGTTTCAGAAAAAGAAAAAAAGCTAAAAGTGCATAAAAGGGAAAAAAACCACCATGAATTGGTAGTCTGTGTCAGATCTTCATGAGAAGGAGGTGCTGTGAGTCAACGTAATTTTTTCACATGGGCTTTTAGGATTAGGCAGGTTTTTGTCAATTAAAAAAGTGTTTCCTTTGACTTGCAATTTGGAGTTTACTTTAAACTGTATTGATCTTAAAGGGCAGAGTAAGTTAGGCTTTCAGTTGACTAGCAAAACAAGTGGGGTACAAGTGTCAAAACCAGGATAAATAATAAAGAGAAGTTTTTGGAATGACCTGTAGAGTACAGTACTGTAAGGTCAAAGTTGTGCTCTTTCTTCTTGAAGGTGTTAGTAATCTTATATTTCGACACACCTTAAGGAGTTAGAGAGAAACCTTATCAGAAGTTTGTCTTATTCTGGAGTACCTCACACCATCTTTTTGAGATACTTGTGTTGACTTCCAGTGCATGGATAGAGGGATCGTTTGTTTAGTGTTTTCAGGTGTGCGTTCCTCCTGCTTTTCTGCCTTGCAAGATTAAGGTACAGAATTAAAATATTTTTTTTGGAAGAATGGTAACTTGTCAGAAGCACAGCATCAATCATTCTGACTTGTGTACAATTTCAGAGGGACTGATGGAAGATGAGAAAAATCACACAGTGACTGAGGAGGATCTGGGTTTTCTGATCTGTACAGTCACTTGTTTTAGGATGATTCTCAAGTTTAACAGCTTGACTGATGTGCTTGTCATACAAATTTCTCTTTGTAACTTTAATGTTGTCTTATATTGGAGAATTCTTTTCTTCATCTTCTTATGCTCAAGTTTCAGGAATCAATGGCACTTAGGATAATATTCTATACTAACGCTGTTGTGTGGGGCTATTGACGTAATTCCCCAGAACAGCAATGATTGGCTGAAATAGAGTTCATTGAATAAGATAATAAAATAGGTTTAGTCTCTTATCTTTGTTCCTGGAATTCAGCATCATTGCTCTTAGAATTCATGCAGGATTGGGCTAGAAGTTGTCAGCGTTGGTTTACGGGGCTTATTGTGCCATGTGTTTGGGGGGAATCTTGGCATACAAAATGACAAAATCTTCAGGGAGCCGGTGCAGTCACTTGTGTGAAAGTGAACTTTGCTTGGAAGGTGTTCTACGCCTAAATTGTTTCTGCAGACTTTACAGAACGTTTGTGGATTGTGCCTTTATGAACATTTACAGGCATACAGAAATGCAGTAAAGAGGTACCAGGCCTCAACTGCATTCTTGCAGTTTCTTCCTATTTTCTCTAAACATGCCAAATTCTATGATGCTAAATTGTTTTTTGAAGTCATGTAAGTTTCCTGGAAGTTCTGTGATTGTGACACACTAATGCAGACTCTCCTCTTAACCTGAAAGAGGTGATGTTCTTGATTCTAGCAGTTGATATGTTTTCCGTGGTAGAAAGTGATGTGCTTCCTACACATTAGCTATGTTTGTAGGAGCAATAAAAAACCCCCAACACTGCTAGAAAGACAGTAACTGCAAGCTTTATTCCACTCCACATTGTCTCTCAGAATGATTAGGTGGTTTTGCCACCTTTTTCTCTGTATTTCCTGATTATTATTTTTTTTTATTCACTAACAGAGGTTTGTCAGACACTTGAAATACTGCACATGCTTTCTGTGATTATGCATCACTCACTTGACTATTTTGACATCCCCCATCCCCCACCCCTCCATTCCCCCAGGTGCTGCTGAATCACCACTACTGTTTCTATAGTGTCATGCCTGGAGAATCCCTGTTCCAAATGACAGTTCTTATTAGCATAGCAGAAGAAATTATCCTGATCTTCTCCAATTTCAGAGTCAAGAGCAACTACTAAAAAAAAAAAGTCTAGTCCCACTGTCAGTGGAAGTCATGTTGAAAGAGCGCTGCATTTCAGCAGCACTATGTTGCAAGTGGTTAGTTGGAGGAAGAAATACTGAGTAATTTAATAATGCAGATGCTGTGCAGAATGGAGTTGATGATTATAGCTGTACTTTCAAGATAGACATGTCAGGATGTGAGGTGTTAGGAGTACAGAATCTTTGTGTCTGATGCGTATGTTGTTACATTTAGGTGGGGTGGGTTATAAAGCTCCTTTTGACTCTAGATATTGATTCCAGACTCTATTAGAAGGCAGCATTGGAAGCCTAAAAAAATGCATGGCACATCTTCAGTGTAAAACAGTATTTCATTCTGAAGCACCCGAGTGTAATTTATATCTACAACAAAAATTGTGATGATGAGGAATCTGGAGAAAAAAAAAGAAAAAAAAAAAAGGATCCTGATATAAAGTTTATTTTGTCCATAGTTAGTGCTAGTAGAGAACTTCTGAATTTATGAAGAAATTTTGGAATTTGACATATTCACAAATACATGCATGGCTAGACCAGCTATAAATTTTATAACCAAATTCCAATATTGGTACTGTATGCATAACCTCCATCAGTCAACAGATGACTGCAAGACTAGTATCCCATCAGTTTCTGTATGATGTAGGGGGATGTCCTGGTTTGAGGGGACCACAGCAGATACATCCACTCCGTACATGCCCTCCATGCATGTGGGCTGTGAGACCTGGGCTCTCTTTCAAACTTAGTCATTGGCCTGTCATAGCAATTTGTAGCTCTGCTGTGCGCCAAGAACTTCCTTGGGCCTCACTGACAGCTGAGACGCTTGTAGAACATCTCGCATGGGTGCCCTGGGCACAGAAGCCCTGATGCCAGTGTGAATTTCCAGCCATTTCTATAATGTAAATAACATTAAGGGTATGCTTTTGCAGTGCTTATTCACCAAATCTCCTAGGGATACCAATGAGACACCTGGATAGACAGTTCGCATCCAGGCTTTTGTTGTATTATTGGAAGTTACAGGTTTTTGAAATGTTACCTTCTCTGTTAAGTGCATCAGGGTGTTAGAGCTAGTTTTAAAATACTACGTGCTGCATAGTATTTGAAGTGGCAGGAGAAATACGGGTTATGAAAATATTAGGGTCTCTTAAAATACAGTAAAGATGTAAAACTCATTGTGAGGCATCTGTATGAGCAGACATTATGAAAGTATATCCCCCAGTGGAGAGAAGGCTGAATAGAGCTAGAGAAATGCTTTTTGAGAGTAATGCAGAAGAAAGCATGTGACTGATTTTTCTGCAGTTTGCATTTCTGTAGCTCTGAACAGGATGTGTCATACAGAAATGACTCTTGAATTTACTGCGGTCATGATAAGAATTTGACTTCTCTCTTTAGTCGCTTTCTAAAGTAAAGAAGCACAATACAAAAAGCTGTATATGTAGCAAGTGACAACAGAATGAAACAAATTGTGTTAAAGCCTAAAGGATCAAGTGAAGAATAGAAAAGGCCTTAATATATAACTTAGCACCATTATTCTCAGTAAATTTTCCCATCTGTTATGGTCTTAAATAAAATTAAGCTAAGCAAGTGAAAGTTTGTTTCTTTTGTCTCTCAGTAGAGAAGAGCTGAGTTTTAAGTGCATTCTGTCGGGCTAGTCATTTAAAACTTATTCCTGTTTTTTCCCCAGCCCTTTGGAACAGTCGCTATTTAGCACTGTTCTATCTGCACGTGTAGGTAACCTGCAGTTTGTATCTGTAAGTTATACCCAAAGAAACTAAAAAAACTCAATGGCTCAACAATGATAGAGATTTTACACGTTTGTGGTTAATAAAATGTAAGTTATGGCTGGGATTCTCATCTCTTGTCACAGGCTCCCTGCTTTAGATTGTCCCTGAATGTCTACTGTCCACCGTAGTCTCCTACTGCTTATTTTGTATGGCCTCCCTGGGGGTTTATATTCAGTGATACAGACACACTCCGAAGTGCAGCGTTTGTCAGAATGAGATAGACCTATGAAGCAGTCAGTGAAGTTGTTTTGTACAGCACAACGTGTGTGTGACAGATGACAGCAGCATCTCTCTTTTGACAAGTGGGGAATTTTCTGGTAATTGGTGATGGGTAGATTTCTGTAAGTTGTTTGTCATTGTTTGTATTCCAAGAGAAAATGAACCTCAGGCTGAGCTTGACACACAAGCACAGGCTGCTTCTTTTTAGTGTATATTACTTTTTTCCTCCGAGACCAAATTTATTCCTTGACTGGAACAGATACCATACTTCTTTCAGTTATGAAGAGCTGCTCATCAACTATTAACAACGGAACGCCAGAGTTGAATTCTCTTCTAAATTGCGTCCGCCTTTATTCATAACTTTTGGGATACGATTAGATGCAGCACGGGGCTTAAAGATTTCCCACAGACTGAGTCACTTGAAGTCAGTGGGCATAAGCACTCTTTCAAATCCCACAAGAAATGTGCGTTTTGATTTAGGAACTAGATACCCTCGTAAAAATCTGGCTTTGCATTTCTCCCTTGCTGTAATAAAGTAAATGAGTTGCTCTGGGACTTGCTCGCTGATGGCATCAGTGGATGTCTCTTGCAGAGAGTGAGCTCTGGGTGAGTAAGCAGCTGGTGCTTTCAGGGGTGAAGACAGCTCTTCAGTGATGTCTCAACAGAAGAGTTATCCGCAGCTCTTGCAGAGAGTTTTATCTGATCTTCTTTCCCTCCACACAATACATGTCTGGTACAGGTATAATGCTGCTTTCAGTACAATCTTTCTGGCTTATGAGGGACCACAGACTGAAACCTGCAGTCTGTGAAATGGGAAGAGAGATGCAGGTTAAATAAGTTTCAAGAACTGTAAGTCCTTCAGCACCTTCCCGTGGACTTAAGGGCTACCAACAGAGGTATGTTCTGCAACGTGCAAAAGTGCCTGAATCAGTCTTGTGAGCGTAGCTCAGAAAGCCCTGGGTGTGAACAGGGAAGACTCAGTGATGTATGGAGAGAAAAAGAACACTTGTACCACTGTCGGAATTCATTTATGATTCTGAAATGGGGCCCCTTGTGCTTGGGGTAAATTTACCCAGTTATGTTGACACAGTAGCGAAGTGCTTCACTTAACTCCACTGTAGAGGCACACCCATAAGATTAAAAACTCTTACTTCCACTGCTCCAATTTCAGTGCGAAGTTTTACAGCTACAGATGCTTTTGAAAGCATGACAGTATTGGTTTTTTCCATATAGAAAAACATCTCTGAGGGGAAACATGCTAGATGTATGCCCTAATTTTGTGTTTTATTGGTTTATGACTGCCTTTCAATGCAGTATCTAAGATAAGGTTTCTTAGCATTCCTCAAGGAACCAGGATTCATGTGCAAATGGACTGACTTTAATCTGAATGTATATGTGTTGACTTGAATGTTCTGCTTCCATGTGCTGGCAGTAATGTGGCATGCTGGTGAAAGCCAGGTTTTTGGTTGTGTGCTCCATCCTGTCTTCACTTGCTCCATGCAGCTTGTGCCATGAGTGGAAGTGACGTGTGGCATCTGTGGAGAAGGGCAGAAGCTGTTTGTGTCCTGAACAAACCTCACCTTCCAGATCACAGTTGGAAATGAGAAGTTTTTGCCAGGTGGTTGGAGTGAAGAACTGGGAATGTTTCCAAATCTCCTTAGGAGCAGAATTTGGTCAGTTCCAAACACCGTCTCCATTCCTGGGTCAAGTGCAATTGCAAAAGGCTTAGTGACACTGTCCCCATCACTTTCGCTAGTAGAGAAGTGGTCGTTACCTGTGTAAATAAACTGAAGTCCTGTTTATTTGTGTTCTCTGTTTCCTTGAGGTCAATTTCAGTTTGTGTTTTCTGCAGAGCTGAACCCCACTGGTACTTCATATAATAATAAATATACTTCATATGATACTTGGAGTGCTTTAACATGTAGTCTCTTAATGAGGGTTTTCAGTGACCTTGCAAATCAGGCAAACTGCTGTGCAGAAACTGTTTTGTTTGCTTATGATGATTAAAGTTATTTCAGGGGGTAAACTTCCCGGATTAATTCACTCAATATTTGTATATTATTTACATTTCAAGACTGTGAAGGCTGTGTGACTCTACCTTCTGCAGCTGTTTTTTATGAGTGTATGCTAATTAGGAGAGGAGCAGGACTTTTTAAAGATTTGTTTATTTCTTTTATTTTGTGACTGTGTAACTCAAAGCCTTGGTGGTTCTAGTTTCTTTTTATCTCTGCTGGAGTTTTTTGTTCCTTTTATGTCTTTCAGGGTTGTCATTGAATTTGGGAATTTTCCTAATTTATTAACTGGGAGTAACAACCCTGGGGAGAGCAACTGTTGCTATATGAAGCACGGGAGAGATTGCAGGACAAACCAGAAAAAAGGGGCACTTCCAAAATATCCTGTACAGTTATAGCATTGCTGTACAAAGCAGGATTATTATCTTTTTTTTTAAAGGGTGCTGGTAAAGGGGAGAAAGAGCATGTTTTCTAGTGCTACAGTTCTAAGGGGAGGATGGGAGAAAAGACATTACCCGTGTCGTGAGAGCAGGCTGATGTGGCCGATGCTGTTATCTTTGAGGAAGTGCTGGGATCTTGCAGCGCTGCCCACTTCTGTTCTGTTCTTGAGGGATTATGTTCCTTCCTACCCCTAGATCAGAGTGAGCAGAGAACTGGGTTTGTTTTTTTCCTCCTTTACTTCTTCTCACAGACCAAGGGCAGCATGTGGGTACCCCGACCCAGCTGTAGAAGGCCAACTCTGGTGGTGAAGTCTGAACTTCACACAGCATTGCTGAATCCACGTCTGTAGCTGAAGAGAGAAAGTATTTCCTGAACCTTTCGGCATGAGGGAGGAAGCCTTCTGGCCTGGGTTTGAGCTGGGGAAGGGTGGTCTATGCTGGATTCTGGACAAGCCTTCTCCTAGGCTGGACCCTATGTGGGCAGCGCTGGCCAGGATTGAGACTGCATGGTGCAGCCCAGCCCAGATGTGCTGGCAGCTTTTTGCTGGACCAGTCTCGGGGTGTAGAGCAGAACTCCCTGCAGATGAGTTATCAAGTGTCTCACGGGCTGGAATTAGCTGCCATTCAAAGAGCTCGTGTTGAAGCTTTACTCAGATGCACTTATTTCTTTGAGGTTTAATAATGGCAAAAGTTTGTGGTGGTCATTAAGCGTGAAGTAGTTTTAACTTGGTTCAAATACCTCAGCGCACTTGGGTGAATTTCACAATTTTGAGGAAAATGGAGAAAGTGTTCAAAGCATGCATTCTGAAAGTGTTCCGCAAAAGAAGCAAGAAAATAAGGATTCTTGCCAGTAATTCTGTTACCAGAACCCATGATCTCCCTTTTCCAGCTGATGCAAGAAGGCCAAAATGCAATAAAAGCACTAGAAAAATGGACTAATCTAAAGCAAGAGCTTCTGTAGCAAACCCTGCCAGATGGGTGTGTAACTGGAAAGCTTCCAGTCCCTTTTGTTGCTTAACTGCTCGCATTTTGGTCTGTTTTCTGCGATGTCCCAGAAGTGTCTCTGGTTTGAATGATCAGCTTGTTGACAACATGATATTTTGTCTCTATTTCTTCTCTGTTCAAGTTCTTTAATAGTAGCTCCAGTGGAAAAATTTCCCAGTAGGCAGACAGCCCAAGCCTTAGTGGATTTCAATTTATGCTGGTTGCAAACTGGCAGGTGCCTGTCTTCAGGATTTAATTCAATTCATAAGAAATTATTTATTCCTTATCTATTATGGATTGAAGCTATTGATTTAGAGCTACTGCTGTAGTAATTTCTAGCTGTACTTTTGCAGTAGAACTGGCTCAGGCTTCCAACGCTAAAAGGCCTAGCTGACATGGCATATTTTCAAATAATCTTTAATGCTGATAAATAAATAAATACAAGTAAGGTTACAATCACTGCAGTGTGCATATCAATATCAGAAAAGAGAATTACCCTCTTGCTAAGAGTATATTGCTCCCTCCCTCTACCTCCAGTGCTAAGTAGGGAAAGAAGATCATAAAATCCATTTCTGTGTGCACTTTCCCTCAAATAAGTAGGCCTGCTGGAAGAGTTGAGTGTATTGTATCTCTTCGAGGTGCACTCCCCTGGCAGCTGAAGTGAATGAAAAAAAATGGACTAACACACTTCTCTCTGACGCCACTTTCAGCGTTCAGACCCTTAAGTGATGAGGTAGGTCAGGGAGCCGACCTGATTGCTAACTTAGTCTATGTATTTCTGGTTAGCTTTCTGTTGAGTAAGGTCTCAGAGCTGAGCACGCAGTCCAGAGGCCAGACCAAAAGCAGGACTGCAGCAACCAGGGTTGAGATTGCCTAAAGGTGTGGTTTCATGTTATTCTTGATCCTGTCTGGTTGTGGGTTGCCTCATATCCTTTCCTCTTCCGGCAAGGGTGGCGAAGGAGTGTATTTCATGTCGGCTGTGCCAGCTGTTTGTGCCCTCAGCCTGATGTGTTTCAGAAACTTTCAGTTTACCGGAAGGTTTGAAAACATTGTTTGGGTTTTTCTCTGGACTGGAAAAAAACCTTCAGGACTTCTCATCAACTGAAAGTCCAAAGACTCTGCCACTCGCATTGAAATTTGTGACCACGTCTCTGCTAGCAAACGAGAACATTTGTGGATACCAGAGCTCAGTTGCCTGTGCTGTTAAGTTTTTACTGCTTCTGGCATGCTTTTGGCCTGGGCCAGCTAGTATGGTCTCAGCAGCATTCCCAGTGGCCAGCCTGAAGGCAACAACCCAGGGCTAGAGTCTTTAATATGAATGTAAGCCATTCCATGCCACATGGTCCTGGATTTAACAGGCTGCCCAGGGAAGTGGTTGAATCATCATCCCTGTAGGTATTTAAAAGGCGGGTAAATGTAGTGCTGAGGGACATGGTTTAATGGTGGTTTTGGCAGTGTTAGGTTGATGGTTGGTCTTAATGATCTTAAAGGTCTCTTCCAACCTAGACAATTCTATGATTGGTCCTCATGCAGAAATGGGGCCTGGGGCATGTTTAATCAATTGGCATTGCTTTACTGTTTTTTCCTAGTTGAGGTATAACAAGTGTGCTTTTTTGAAGAGATTTGAAGCTTGCGTTGACAGCTGGGGACATGCAGCATTGGGAGTGCCATATCTATTCGGGGAGGTGGGGTAAAGATATTGCATCTGTGAATGCAAAATTCCAGCAGCTATCTTAGTTTCTAAATTCACAGTCTTTCTTGGAGCCCTTAAACTGAATGAAGGGCAGTGGGTAGCTATGGCAAGTCTCAGTAGTAATCAAGTAAATAATATGCTTAATATGTGCTGTCTGTTGACAAGGAATCTCTCCAAAAAAACACCTTCTATAACTAGATTGCAAGTTCAGTGTTTCTGCATCTTTTCCAGCATGGATTATTGCTTCCTTTGTATCTGCATGTAACATCCAAAAAGTCGTAACTGAATACGATGTAAAAATTTTATTTTCCACTTTAGTACCTTTGGGCTTTCAGTCCAACTGTAAGGCATAACTGAGAGAGCACCTCTCGGCTCCTGCTTTGATAAAAGATATAATATTTTTCATTGATTAATTTCAGCATAATAAACTGTTCTGCATTACTGTAATTATACTGAAAAGCCTTCAGTGTGGAAAATGAAGGTTGACTGTGAAAGAAACAAATGAAGTTTCAGGAGCTTAATTTGGATTTATGCTATTGTAAGTCATTTGTTCGATGCTGGCAAAATTCGTTCCTAGGTTTCATGGTTTAATGTGCTGGCCTTTGTATACAAGTATTTTTTGACAAATCTCAGTATTCCTCACAGTGAAAGAGTGGTTACTGTGCTCAAAATGAATGTGTGAATAGGTGGTGGCTGTTGTCACCTTTTTTTTTTTTTTGGTCAATGTCTCTAATGCTTCTTAATCCTAAATGATTCTCTTTCTCCTCTTTAGAAGTTGAAGAGGAGGCTGAAGCCTGAGAATTCAAGTATTAATACTGTACAAATGCGAACTGAGATGCATTTCTTACCAGCTGTGTTGGTTATTTAGTTTGTGTAAAGCTGAACATCTATTTTGCTG
Source organism: Rhinoptilus africanus (assembly GCA_013400135.1). Lineage (NCBI taxonomy): Eukaryota > Metazoa > Chordata > Aves > Charadriiformes > Glareolidae > Rhinoptilus > Rhinoptilus africanus. Next base: position 10,596 of record VXBO01001940.1, on the reverse strand, counting down.
GCAATTATTCAAAGACTTGCATCTGTGTAGCTTTCCTATTCATATCAGTAATTGTTGTAGGAAAAAAAGAATTCTATATTTAGCAGAAATGACTTGTTATCTTACAAATTCATCACTTCAGCTTGAATGGAGCTTGAAGCCTACATTGAATCTTGCAGTTAGATCTTGCATACTGAGTTATTTTAGTTAATTGGTACCAGGCCACTTGGAATACTAATTGAATTCCAGAAGTTATTTGTAATGAAAACATTTTTACCAGTGCATAGAATACAGAAGAACTAGAAAGATAAGATTGATAAAATCATCTATTAAATATGCAAATGCTCATTCCTACCATTTTGGCTCTACTAACCTATGCCAGTCATCAAACTTCCTCTTGGACTACTGATTTGGCCAGCTGGAATTGACAGATTCATAAGCTTCTTCTAGTACAACTTCCTTGGTTTAGTTGTGGTCTACCTAGCGTGGGTTTTCTCTGTCTGCTGTTGTTCAAGAAATCTAGGTGATAGATTAGTTTTTAGTCTGTTTTCTCAAATAAATATTTGACTGTGTTCCTCTTCTTTTGGTCCTTGTTCTTACTCAAAAATATAAAATATATAACCTCATTTGTAGCAATAGTGCTAATTCTGTTTCAAAACCCGCTACCGGAACAATATTTTTTTCCTAAACATGGCGTTCAGCACTGTGCTAGGTTGATGAATGTCCATGTATTGATACTTCCAAATCAAATGCAACACTTAACAGTCCTTCAGGTGTTTTATCTCAAAGTTGCTTCTACCAGCTACAATGCTGACCATTCCTGTATGTGGGTGATGTGCCTGCTTGTGGACTTCATTTATAGATCCTGAAGCACTTCATAAAGGGAATGACCAGCAGGTGTATCATTTTAAGGATAGTGAAACCAAAGGGACAGAGAGGAAAAGGACTTGCCTGAGGTTTGGCAGTGAACCGTAGCTAGAGCTGAGGAGACTGTTCAGGTTTCCTCAGAGTTTGTGAGCTGCCGGCTAGATTAGATGTGCTGCTGCTGCGATCATTGGTGATTTAGATATGACTCATTTCTTTTAGGAAGCTGAGAACACCTATGATCGTTAACATCAAATCAGAAGAAAAGTTTTAAAAACTCTTACAGAATGGCTGGATATTAGACTATCAGACTGTATTGCGGCAATTCTAAATCAGTGTTGTGGCAAAATAAAAGCAGCTTTTGGAGCTGGAATCATATGCGAAGATGGTTTGCCTTTGTAAGTAAAGGTCGTCCATTTGTGTATTCATATAGACAGTGACAAAGCAACGGTAAGTCAAGGCTATTCTTTTTGCTGTAAAACTGAATTGAATGAGAATGAAATCATAGCTATCGCAGGCCACCTGGAGTTACCATTGACAAAGCCAAATGCGGACCTGCTTATCAGACCTGTTTAATCTCGTTTTGCAGCAATTAGCAGCCATCATGTCAAGCGTTAAGAATTTAACTCAGATGAGTCACATCCGTTTTCTGCTGCAGGATGCAATATTGCAGTTACTTGTGAGGCTGGGCAGAGGCAGATGGCGCAGTGGTGAGAGCATTTTAGGTATATAGTATTTTCTGTGTTGGTTTGCTAATTAATAGTTGCTTCTCAGGAAATTTGAGTGTGAAAACCCAGGGACTTAAAGGCAAAGTAAGTTTTTCTATGTGTACACACAGGTATTTTCTTTCTCCTCGATAAGAATACGACATGTATCTCCTGCTCTCCCCTTCGCTGATACTTTCACCCTGTCAGGGTAATGACAGGCTTGAAACATGAGGGGTAGCTATGGGATCTGTGGATCTGTGCTCCCCTTGGCTAAAGCAGGGAGTCATGTCTCAAATTCTGAAATTATTTTCAAAGTCGATTTATGTAAAAGGAAGATAATCTGAAGGTGAATAAAGCAGCCTGGATGAATCTGTGTCTGAACTTAAAGATGCTCTGATTCTAATAAAGCTTTTCTGCCACCAGTTCCAAACATTCAGTGATCATTCACTGGGTACCTAAATTAAGAAGCTGGATCAGGATCACAACTTGCAGGAAAAACTAGTATACTTCAGCTTCAAGTATGTCTTCTAAATTAACTTAAATTTTGTAAGCCTAACGTTCTCAAAATTTCAGTTTTTTTAGTTTTTCCTAGATGAGGGTATTTTATTTTATTTTATCCAAAACTTTTGTAATTATTATCCTCGAGAGCCGGTGAGAGATGAGATTTACAAACAGCCATTCCAAACTTTCTTGCAGCTAGCAATACTACTTGCACTGTAATCAAACTTGTATGTCTGCAACTGTATACAAGGCTGCAACTTTGCTTCTTTCTGCTGGAGATAAACTCATCCTTGTTAGCTTCTAACAAGGTACTTTAAATATTTAAAAGCAGTCAAGGCTTTTGTGTTGCAGGGTGAGATTACTTAAATCCGTGCTGTGGAGCACTTTGCGAAGTGGAACTCTGATTCCATCTAGATCTTTTGTGAATTAAGTAATAGTGCCACGTGCTGCATCAGTGATGTATGTCAGATTCTGATAGAGGGTTGGTTTTTTAAATTTCTGAATACTCCAAATTATATTCTCATCTTTAAATATGAGAATTTCTTTTCTGTGTGAAGTAGGTACTTTTATGTGGTGTTTTTGGTGGAGCCCAGGGGATCCTTCAAACTAAATTTAATCAGGTGTTTACTCTGCACTTCCCCTGTATTGACTGAAGTAAATTGATTTGCGTGTGTTTGAGTGCTGCAGGTGGTACAAAGGGTTCAGATTTTTCCCTGCTAAATTGCAAAATTCATGCTTATGACTTACGCATAAGTGAGGTCTCACCAAACCCTGGGAGGGTTGTCCTACCTGCTTTCAAGTCACATTTGACTTGTGAAGCCTTTAGTATTAATGTTAAGTGGAAAGAACAACTTAACTGTAATTCTGTAACCTGCCTTTGTTGATGATAGAAAGTGGTGGTGTTTTCTCTCGTTTTCATTTTTTTTTTCTTTCAATTTTGATTTTTTCTTTTTAAAAGGAAGAGCTAGTAATGGGTAAGGTATGTGAGAGATGGGAGCAGATACTGATGTGTCTTTCTGCTTTTCAAGGTTTTCTCTGAAATGGGACATAAATAGGCTTTGTGAGGTGCAGATGACTAGGAAAAATTAGAAATAATCTTTCAAATTTAAATAATGAATATTTAGGACATTGCATATAGACAATAAAGCACAATAAATCCATGTGCTACAGATGGTGAATTTATTGTTTTGTCCGAAGGGAAAGAACCTGGAACCTTTTCTACCGGGAAACCTGTGATCAATGATGCAATTGATAGACTAGTGGTTATATGGGTTTGTTTTGAGAAATATTGTCCTGATATAGACTGATTTTAAAAGCAAATGAATAGGCAGAGACACAAAAAGACTAAATGCTGCTGGGCATACTTATTTTCTAATCTATTAGGATGCTTAACAGAGGTTAGAGGTATTGTGACTAAATTTCTGAAAACCTCGTGGGAGTAATAAATAAATAAAAACATCAGGAGTTACTAGGAAAGAAACAGAGGAAAAACTAGAAAAGTCACTTGCTGTATAAATCTGTGTCATATCTTTATTATTGCATGCATCTCTGCTCATCTCATTTTAAAAACTGGGTTTGTAACTTGGTGGAAGGCACAGACAATGGAAGAAAGGATTGTCAGAAGTATTCATGGAATTGTTTCCATGCAGATGGAGACTGAATAGATATAATCTCTTCAGAAGGAAAACAAAGGGAAAGGTGACGTAATATAAAATCAGGAATGGGAAGGAAAGTGTGATTAAGGAACAATTACTCATTTTTAAATTTTGGCCTTCCAGTTCTTGTCTGCAAGCAACTTTAGAAGAAGCTAAAGGAAGCACTTTTCCATGCAAGGACATAGTTAGTCTTCAGAGGGACTATAATTCATGAGGGATGGGTTTGCTGAGACCTATTATGCGTGGTGGACACATGAAATGACTTAGGAGCTCTTTGGGGTTTTGAATTTCTATGANCACATTCTATGATTCTATGTACCAGGTGGTTCTGCAGTTGCTCTGTTTCTTTTCTTTTCCCAAATAACTGCTGTTGGCAGTGGTAGGGATAAGGTACTGGACTAGGTGGACGTTTTGATCTGACTTAATGCTGCTACCCTTAAGACCAAACTGACACAGTTCATTGACAGATGATGTAACTTTTTTAAACTAATTTGCAACACAAATGAAATTGTATATGTTTTCCAGAAGTAGATGCAAATGATAATGATGAACAAGGCTGATTATTTAATGCCAGGTGGATAAGATCAGCTATTATAAACCAGTTCACAGAAGCACGCTGGTTTACACTGAGTGAGGATCTGGCATCTGAAATAGCAGGAAAACTGACCATAAGTGTAGTGCCGGGTTGGCTTTGGGATGTGTTTTCTGTGCACTGCTGCGTGGCCACCTGTCTGCCCTCCTTAGCTTCATCACAGAGGAGCTCCAGGAGCTCTCCTGTCAGGATGCTTTTCTTTGGCAGTAGTTCTGCATCTTTAACTTGTGTATCACCTTCAAAGTGAAGCCAGGGAATTCTGTGTTTAAGCTCATGTTTTTTGAAGCATGAATTCCAGCAATCTGGAATTGAGACCTGTAGAGCAGAATCAGGAGGAGGGAGACTAGGATCCACTGATGAGTGTATCTGAGAGGACCTCTCTAGGATGTGCTGAGACCTTGTAGGTACTTGAGGCAATGTGGGTTCTGGTGAAATGAAGCTCATCTTATCTTGATTTCCTCTTGGTGACTTGTCTTTCTAATGGTGGGGATATCCCTAGGGATACTTTAGCACACGTTTTTTACTGTCTGGTTTCTGACAACTGTGTTTTACTCTTCGTGGTTAAAGTGGTGCCTGATATGTTGGAGGTGGATAAAAGCAGTGAAAAACAGTTTCTGTTGATGTAGCTAATGTTAGTAAAGGATACAAACTGATCGTGGCTCTCTGGATATTTTGGACAACTTTCTGCCAGTGGGAAGGTGGTGGTTTATTTTAAAGAGTTCTTATCAGTAACTTAATGCCATTGCCCTTCAGTTAACTACCTTTGACTTAAGTGGAAGAAACTTTGATTAATATGGAGTACTTCTGAAGGCAATACCCTTCATTACAGTATAACTGTCCTATAACTCAGACACATGAGGAAGTTTTTATAGAAGGTGCTTCCAGGAACTTCTTTTGGTTGGGGTGGGGGGTGTGTGGGGGTATTATGCAACCCTTAATTTATGCAAAAACCGCTGAAAGTAAGTGAGAGACATCTAGGACATGCTGGAGTAAAAGGAGCACTTTCCCTGGAACATCTTATTTTACTCTTGTGCAATTTGCTTTCTGTGCTGAAAGAAATAACAGTGCGGTGGAGCATCCTCAAAGAAAATTGTCCATTTTGTCTTTTCCTTTCACAGAAATTTGAAAGGGGATTTTCTACCCATTTTCATCTATCTGATCCAGATAATAGCATTTTCTCAGAAAGAGTAAATATAATGAAGTCTCGGGCTGCTGGAGGTGTCTGTTGTCTGCTTCTTTATTGTAAATATTAATTTCTATATTCAATGAAAGCTCCTCTGATACATAATCGAAGTGTACTAGATCAGACCTCCGTATACAGACTGTTTGGAATACCTGCCAGGTAGATATTGGCATAAAAGCATTCCTATTTTATTTGATTTTAGCATCATTACGTAGTTATGAATGCATTTTAAACATGAAGAAAACTTTAAAAGTTGCTGAAGTCAGAGCCAGCAGTGCAATGTTTTTTGTTAAATGAGAATAGTGTGGTTTGCAAATATAAAACGGGCAATGCAAATCATAGAAGAATGTAGGGTTGGCAGGGAGTCCATGGAGTCACTAAGCCACCTTGAACTCCAGGGATGGATCAGATATTGATGGCCCCACCCCACCATGAGGAATCCAATCTGTTATTGGAAATTTTCAGTAGGAAGAAGTCTTCAACCTCCCCTAAACCCTGTGTGGACACGGCTGCCTTTAAAGATAGCCTGTTTTGCCCCCAAATCTGTTCTAAATGTCCTTTACTTTGGACGCAAATGTATTCTGAGATGTTTGAAACCCCCCCACAAACAACTACAATGTTATTCTGTTTTAATTTAAAGTAATTTTTTTTTTGTCCTATTGTTCTTTTATTGTTCATAAATGCAAAGAAAACAATTGCTGAGGCACTGGAACAAGTTGCCCAGAGAAACTGTGGATGCCCCATCCCTGGAAGTGTTCAAGGCCAGGTTGTATGGGACTTTGAGTAACCTGGTCTAGTGGGAGGTGTCCCTGCCCATGGCAGGGGGGTTGGATGTAGATGATCTTCAAGGTCGCTTCCAACTCTAACCCTTCTATGATTCTGCTTGACAGCAACATTTTATGCAGTGAGAACATATGACCTGTCCAGCAATAACTTTTCTTTCCTTTGTAGAGGAAACAACTCTAGGGTGTTCAGTAATTCCTCCTTAATCATGAGTCTTCAGATCTCTTACCACTCTCATGTTTTGTTCCTTTCTTCTAGATACTTTGCCAGTTTGACTTTCCTCTTTCAGTTATGCCCCAGATTGTGCACAGTATTTCATGACTTAAGAGTGCCAGGCAGAGGAGGATTATGATGTCTTGTATTTTTCATATGAAACTTCCCTTTACACAGTACAGAATGTGGTTTTTTGCAGTAGCCTACAGTGCTGGCTCCTTTGTTCTGTGACTGCTAGTACATGCAAAATATTATTATGTTTTTCCTTCTTTCCTGTATGCTGTCTAGACAGCTTTACCTTTTATTTCAGCACCCTTAAGCACAGAGGATAATACATTCTTACGTTTATTGAATGTTGTCAGTCTCACTTCAGACCAAGTTTCCCTCCTGTCCTTCAGGGTGCTTCCCAAATGGGTGCCATAAACAAATTCTAGCAATATTGACCTACAACTCAGGAATGCAAGTATGACTTTGCACTTGTGGTATTGTGCTGCAGTTTGACAGTGAATCATGGGTAAATACTCTCATCCTATAAGAAAAAATGGTGTGGTTTTTACAGAACTTGGAGTTTATCTTAAAATGTTCAAGAGAAAACTGTAAAAAGTAGGAGTGGGCTGTTTGAATTCCTGAGTCCTGGATCCAGCCTTAAATTTAAGCAACACAGCATATTGCCAGCTCAGTAGTTATTTAGATGAGACTTCTCATATCATTTTTTTGAACAGAATATGAATTGTTACGATTACTTTGCAGCAGGGCTAAGAATGTACTACTTTCTGGATCAAGCCTAATGAATAAAGATTCGTGGACTTTTTAAGATGTGGTGGTGTTTTCTATCAGAAAAAATGACACATGAGAATCCTAAGCCCTTGGAAATTTAATTTTCTCTTTGTCTTTCTGTTCCTGGGAAGACACCAGACACAGTAGTGAAAATGCTGCAACATAGAGATTTTTGGGGAGAGGGTGGTGAGAACCAGGGATGGTAGATGTACTTTGTACCTTTGGTTATAATGAGACTTGGGGCCTAAAATTCTCAAATACTGTAGTATTTATGAGAGATATTTTCTTCTTAGGATAGAAATTTTTTCTTGATTAAGTGAAGACATTTAATAAATGTGTTTGTTTACATCTCTTAGAATATTTCTGTTTCTGAATTTTCAGAAGCCTGGGAAGATCCCTATTTTGTCCAGGCATTCCAGCTGCTATTCATCATATTCCTGAAATACTATGTATTTATTTTTCATGAATCTTTTATGTTTAAACCATTTTTGGTATCGCTGGATTGGGAAATGTTAATTCCCATGGCCTGAAAATAATGTTGAAAGAATTCTGCATCTTCACATTAGGAACGCTTCTGGGTTTGGATTTTCAGCAGCTTAATGGGCATGGCTCTGGGCATCTTCGCAAGGGTCTACACACTCTGCCTCGGTCTGTCTTAGCCTTTTATTTTGGCTTGGTTCAGATCACATTTCTCCTAGAGCTTGTGTAAAAATGAGCAAGTTTCTTAGCAAGAAATTGAAAGGTGTAACTAAAAAGAGGAGAAGCTTTCAGATAGCATGAAGGCATCTTAAGGAAAATTGCTTCCAGAAAATGCATGCTACATATTAAAAGAAATTTTAAAGTAACCTGCAGAAAGTGGCACTGCCAAGAAGATGAAGGAATGGAATGATGCCCTTTGAAAGGAGAACATCTGTCCAGATGAGGAAACAATTAAAAAAACCCCTATGAACTATGGCAAAATAAATGTAAGCCTCAGTAAGACAGTTTCCAGAAGAGTTTGAGAAATACTTGCTGAAGATAGAGTACAAAAAAAAAAGCATTCTTGAATGCTTCACCAACAGGGAGAAAGGTAGAGATCCTATGCAGTCAAGACAGAAAAGGAGGACTTTAGAAAGATGCATCTTTCCTGCTATGATCTTAAGAAAGACTTTCTTTAAAAGGATGAGGCTGAAGACCTGCCTCAGATTTAAATTGACGAGTGGAGTTGTTTTAAAATGAACAGTAACAACTCATAGGAACTATGTGATGATGACTCAAAAGTTCTCAAGAACCTCCAACTGAAACAAGCTAAGCTGTTAATTATGGAGCATGACTTCCAACTTTAGTTGATGTTGGCAGCATAGGAAAGGGAGATGGACAAATGGGCTGAAAATAGAAATAAAAAATACATTGCATAGATGTATGGATAAAATCTGGCAGTATGGAAGAGTTGACATGGCTTTTTTGTAGAAGGAAATCACTCTTTTTTTTGGCGAGCCTGTACTGAAGGGTGGTCCATTCAAGACGATATATTGGGATGTCAAAAAGCTTTTGACAGAATACCTTACTGAAGACTCTTTAAAAGACCAAATGACTGAACATGACATCTTTACTCTCTTCAGATGAATGCGTTCTTAAAGGAATGGAACAGAAAATCAGTTTTGCAATGAAGCAAGGTTGCCAGTAGGAAAATGTGCTGGTGAAAGGATTGCTCTGTACTTTCTTTGTGAATTGGGCTTTTCAGAGGATTCATGGCTGATCTGGAAACTTTCTGCTGGTGAACAGCAAGGTGGTGATGTTTGCTGATGTGCAGGCTAGTCAAAACTATAAAGAATTGGCTGTAAAAAATTACAGAAGGTCTTAAGGTACCAGTTAAATTAGCAGGTAAAGGACAGCTGAAGTTCAGTGATAGTGAATACAAAGTAACATATATGAAGAAAAGCCACTCTAATTATTCACACAATATTAAGTGCCAAAATTAGTTGTTGCTATTCAGCTTTCTAGTTAGCTGAAGAGTTCTCTGAAAATGCCTCTGGATTGCTGACTGAGAAAAGTCAGTCTTTATTTGCTCCATTCTTACAATCTCTACAAAATTGATTGCTGGCTTCTGTCAGAGAGGAGACATTGAGCTAAACAGAGCTTTGATCTGATCCCTTAAGCTGCTGCAATGAAACCCAGAGTTGTTTTTTGAAGCTTGGAGGTGGATCTGCCTGGCCATTCTTGTTCCAGTGAGCTGCTCAAAGAAGCCAAATATATAACCATGTTATAAATGAAAATAGTCAGATTTTATTAGAATAAAAGTTAGAATACTTCTCTTAGGTGGAGAAAACTTTAGGTCACTAAAGCAGAAATAAACAGAACGGAATAAACAGAAATAAAAAGAACTTTTGATCAACTTTCCTCCTGCCATTCCTTGTCCTTCAGGTGGATTGTTGTTTCCTGCCTCGGTTTTGATGAACTCTGCAGCCTTTGGAGCTGTAGCAAACTCTCTACAGTTCCTTTAGACTTTAGGAAGTCTTTCCATCGCCTCTGAGGCATGGCTGTTTACTTTTTGTAGAACTCTCTTTTCTCTTCTGATCTCTTCTGCTGGCACACCTGTGGTCCCACAAGTACTTTCTTCATGGGTAGTCTCAGTCACTTCTCCAGAGAATGAATAATTAGTCCTTCCTCTCATGTCTTAAAGGCACTTAATTTGAAAACATAAACCAAAATAATCATACATAAACCATCACATCTCTTGTTTACTTATTTCTTTGGGGCTTTGTGTCTGCTTAAGATCTTGTCCAGGCCAAAGGAGTGCTTGGTCTTTCAGTACTTAACAGGGACTTTTAAGAAAGATGAAGTAAAACTTTTTAGCAAGGCCTGTTGTGATATTACAAAGGGTAATAGTTTTAAATGAAAAGAGGGTAGATTTAGAGTAGATATAAGGAAGACATTTTTTTACAGTAAGGGAGGTGGGATGCTGGAACAGGTTGCCGAGAGAGGTGGTAGGTGCACCATCGCTAGAAAAATTCAAGGTCAGGTTTGACTGGGCTCTAAGCAACCTGATCTAGATAATGTCCCTGCTCATTGCAGGGAAGTTAGGGTAGATGATCTTTGAGGTCCCTTCCAACCCAAACCATTCTATGATTGGTCTTCATTGAAAAAAATTTGCAGTGATATGGATCCTCTGGACAAAACTTCTAAATGTAAAAGTACTGAGTTGCTACAGCTTGCCTTGTTTTCCATAGTTTTTTTTGCTGTTGTGTTTGCAGACTGTTTAAAAACACATTAACAATTGATACAAGTCCTAACACTTACTATACCTGCAGTGTGCTCGTGCCTTCAGCTGGGCCTCACGCGTTACCTCTTTGAGCTCTGAGT
>VXBO01001939.1:80712-138275 GCA_013400135.1 Rhinoptilus africanus | reverse complement strand
TCAAATCTAGTTTAAAGACCTAACTAGTGGTCTTTAAGATCACTAGTCTTAAAGACCTAACTATGATGGCCCTAACTAGTAGTACTTGGAACATCCAAACACGTTGGGGGAGTAGTTACACTAATTTTACTGTAGGCATCTTTTTATTGGCCTGATGAAGAGAATCTGGATTTGTGAGAATCTGGATCTCTATATGATCTATATGATCAACAAAACAGACACAGGGACAATTCAGAGCACCTTAGAAGTCTACTTTGGATAACATTTCTTCATCCTTCCTCCTTTTTGCTCATACACACTTCAGCAACTTTCAACAGAGTAGTGAAAATTATACCACCGTGAAGAAAGAATCTATGATAAGAACTGCACTACAGCAATTATCCATGCACATGCGCTTTGTGTGACCACTGGTTTCTTCACTAATGCTGTGAGACATTAAAAACACGTGAGCTCAAAACCAGCCATACTGGGTCACACCACCTGTTCGTCTTCTCCATTATCTAATCTCCATCAACAGCCAGGAAAGAGAATACCAACAGACTGTGAGTAGGGTGAATGCTCTCCGCATAGACAGATAGTTTCCAAAGATCAATGCATTGAAGACTTACATGTCTGAAGACAGGCACTGTGTGTTTACTAAAGGTTTATTGGCCTCTGTGAGACCCAACACTCAGCAACTTGCCTAATCCCTTCTAGAAGGGATACTTGAGGCCCGTGGAAATCTCTTCCACAATTTATGTTTTGTATGAACATGCAGCTCAATTTGTATGAAGCCATTTGAAGGGTAATTTTATTGGATATTCTTTAGTTCTTAAATAGTAAAACATAATGAATTTGCTTTCTCCTTGTCATTCAAGACTTATAGACATTGAGATTTTTATACTCCTCTTGGTTTTCCTTTCTTCAAGTTGGAGAAACACTAATATATTTAACCTTAGCTCTGATCATTTTTGTCAGCCTTCTTTGTTTCCATTCTAGTTCAACTGTTACTGCAGAAATAGTACCAAATATCCATGACTTGCTCTGATCATGATGTTGGACAAAATATTCATCAACCCAGAAAATCCTGCTTTTTTAACTATGCAGATTAATAAAAACAATAAAGGATTAAAAAAAAATTCGTGTGAGGTTCAGTCTCAGTTAAACTCTGGCTTGATTTCCAGTTCTGTCAGATCACTTCTTTTTCTTTGTTTTAAATACGTCCACAAATAAGACAGTTTCTCGCTCTTTACCGTGACAGTTTCTCCACATAAAACCATGTTACTGGCTAATCTTATTCGCCTTTCCACCATTTTCCAATATTTCATTGTAAATATTTAAAAGGGCAATAAAAACCAGGGTGAAAAAATTTCAGTATAAATTTGATTCAGAGATAAAGTTAATACTTCTAAGAAAGCAGTGTGAGAGAGAGACCTGCACAATCAGTCTATACATCATTGATTTAAAAGGTTTTGACCTTATGAGTTTTTACCTGCATTCTAACCAGGTTGTTCTTGATGCCCCTCTTTTTTTCTCATCTTTGTTTCCAGAAATATGTTTGACATAGGCTGCTTTTTAAGAATTACTTTGGGAGTGATTTACAATCTAGCTTAGGGCTGGGCTGTAGAAGCTCTTCATTTGCGGGTTATGATTTCCTATATGGTTAGAATTTATTTTCACACAGTTTTTCTCCATTAATCTACAGGCATCAGGACCACACTGAGCTCTGATCAACAGCTCCCTTATGTGAATTCCTGCAAGAAAGCATTCATCTCTGGGGTTCACTATCTTCTCTACAATCAAAACTAACAGGTAGCACATGGTAAAAAACATTGGTTCTCTTAATAGTTTTGCATTTAGTGGTGGAAGTAGAGGGTGTTGAAAATGAGATGTTTGTTAAATTCTGGTGAGATCTCTCTGTTTTACATTAATGATGCTGTTCTATAGAAAACTCAAATACAAACACAATAAGAGCATTTTCACAAGGTTATTCACCATACGTCTCATGTTATGAAGCAACTTCTGCCATTGGCATGTCATTTTCAGACATGTTCCTTCTGGCAGCTGTATATCTTCCTCCAAGCCACCAAATCTTGCACGCCGTTGGAGGCAAAACCCCAGACTTATGGTGAGCTGTTCCAGTTCTCATGAAGTTCTGTCTTTTTTGAAGAGTAGTTCTGATTTCAGAAATATGTAGTGTTTCTCTAGAGGGTGAAATGCTTTCTTGTATAATAATACCATTTACTATAGTACTATTTTAAAAAAAAAAAAAAGCTATCACAGAAACCAAACTTTATTCATCCTTACAACTCCCTGATATTTCCTGGCATTGTGTAAATGGATAAACCCAACAAAACACAATCAGATACTCTTATCCTTACTGGAACTACAAAATAAAGCAGAAGGACATACAATTGGCAGGTGAGTCAAAGGCCAGCAATTCCTTTCCAGATGCATCTTACAAACCTTCAGAGTGTCATAAAGAGAGCAGGAACAAACCCAGATCTCTTGCTGGAGGACTGGCTGGAGGCTTCCTGTTATTCAGAACTACTTTCCTCAGAAGCTATTGTCCAGAAGACCATAAAAAAAACCCTCTGAGTGTCTTTGCTTCTCTTAACTGCACCATATATTTTGGACACCCATTAGAGAAACTCTGCAACTGCAAAGCACTTTAGACCTTCTCAGACCTTCTCAATAATAAGCATTAGCTGTTCACTGAGCCTAGACTATGATTTCACTGGTATGACACAAAAGCCATTCAGCAGTAGACTATATCAAAAGGAAAACAGCTCCATAAGAAGAAATAGACAAGTCCTTTTTTGCATATAGTATTTTAAATATGATGTTTTAGAGAAAACACAGTATGAGTTCAATTTGGGTATCTAGCCAATGTTATAGATTGAACTTATACTCCGTTTTATTAACTGACTACAAAAGACTTCTGTTTAAGTACCATTACCATATGTGAGCACATAGTACTTGTACTTACTAAAGCAACAAATCACAGAGTTTTATCTTTCACCTTTGTTTTTGCTTGAGAAGCCACAGTGCACAGTAGCTTATGACTATGCTTTCCAAAGATTTCTGTAAAGAAACCGTCAATGTGGTTTAAGCAGTAATTCAGTGGTAAAATGTTGCTCCTAGCTCATTGCATCATTTCATCCAACTGTATTCCCTAGAGAACTTGCAGTGTTTGAAGACACTATTCTCATATGTGTTCCTCAGACACTTTAGACCAAGGCAACAGCATGTGCTACTTTCTGTTTCTGAAAACAGCACTGAATGAAGCTCAGTAAGCATAGGCATGCACTCTTCTCTCAGGTTTTAATATCTGAAGGATTAGTAGAGGTTTGACTAGGTTACTGACAAACAATTTAGTGCTTTAGATTACCAACTTTAGTATTTCTGAAAATAGGTAGAGTTTTCAGGACAATAGTTTTGACGTCATGGATTAGAAAAGAAGGATATACAGGAATTATGTTACTACCCAGGTTAAGGTTTGGGGTTTGGATTTTTGGGTGAGGAGGTTTTTTGTATTTTTTTATTAAACTAAGCACCAGAGCTCTTTCACTGCAAGGAGGTATGCCTGGGAAATGCATATTTCAGAACAGAGACTCCAGTCAAGGTTACAACTTGATATCAAGAACAACTTGATAACACCTTCAAGTGTTATCAGACTTATTAATAATGAAGCATGTCAACGATGAAATCTCTGAAGGATTTTTGTGTGGGTTTTTTTCTAAGAACAAGCAAACAGAAGCTTATGAACAATGAGAGTGCTGTAATTCTTGCTCTCCTGAGGTCACCAAATTGTAAGGTAGGTTATTCCTCAAAAACAGGCTAGCGGATTTTTTTCTTCAGTTAGAAACTACCAGCAAGACCTTGCTTTCTCCTCATTTTATGCGTGTTTTGGAGAACACGTTCTTTCGAGTGTTCTTCAAAAGCTGATGCTTACGTAACATGGAGTATATTGGTAGTAACAATAGTGCCTTGAAAAGGCTTAGAGAATCTGAAAGCCTAACTCCTTTGCAATAAATTGCAATTTTTCTGTTACATAGAAGATAGGATCTGTCACCTCTAAACTTGTTGCTAATCTATTTGCTTTGCTGTGATTGGGTAAAGTGAAATACTATAATTTTTTTTTTTAAGGTTTTGGGGGGCTTTTTGCTAATATTTCACATCCTAGACAAACATACAGAAAAAAAAGTAGAGATGACAAACACCTCTGACAGGGACTTCCCCTGATACAAAGCAATGCTGCCACAAAATTCTCGATGCAGGGTGAATTCAAAAGATCTGGAGTCAATAATGCTGCTTGTCGGTCTGCTGTGAAGCAAAGGGGTCAACTGTGGCAGAGACAAAACTATGCAGGGATACAAGGGCTCTCTGAATGATGAAGCATAGCCATAAGTGCTGCTTCCAGAGGAACAAATTAGCTGTGGGCCAGAGGTTATGACAGAGGTCCTGGCAGTACTCAGACAGTAAACTTTGTGTCAGACAGCACCAGGAGTTCTTAACAGTCAGAGTGGTTTGCAAGGGGAAAAGGAAACAGAGCATCTCAAGCTTTTTCAGAATTTAGGTTTTTTTAGTATTTTAGGTCACCTGGTTTTGCTTAAAAATTACAAAAGCAAAATCCGTCTCAGAGCAAAGAGGCAACACTTACTCCTTTCCTGGCACTGACCGCTAGTATGAAAATTGTGAGTGTAACGTTGAAAGGGCACTGCTTGAAATAATAAGGGTGGATGGTTTTCTGGTAGGAACCTCTAAATTTGATGCTTCAAGTGGTTTCATAATGTTTCTTAATGGAGGTATTAAATGCAGTTATAAAACTATCAGAGATTTACAGAGAGGTTAGGAATCTCTTTTTGAGAGATGGGAGCACTAAGTGAACACAGCTATGCTGTGTCAGCCACAGATACTGTGTCACAGAAAAAAAACTGACAAAAAAAGCAGACTACAGGAGTATTGCTAAGGCGGCTATTGACTGTGGGAAGACAGGAGGCCTCTGAAGAAATTATATGTTCATTACTTGCTTTAAACCAGTGATGTTTAGAATCTAGTCCATCCAAATGGACTGAAAATTTGGTTCTGAAAATTTATTGACTTTGCATGTGGGAAAGAAGTGCAAGCACTTGAAAAATGGAAGAACATTATCAGAAAAAAAAAAAAGTAAGATGACCTGTTCCTTCTTAACTCATAAATGAATGTTCTATAAAGCACAGCCTGACCTCATCTCTTCTCTACATTAAGTGGATTGATGCACTGACTGGTCTATATCTATTTCTGGAAAGTGCAACAAGCACTAGACAAAAGTAAAATAAACGTGATGGGGCAGGGGAGAAACTGTGGAAGATCAACTGAAAATCAGTGGGAAATATGACAAACTGAAAACTAGATCCTTCGGCTGGCCACCAAGGGCTCCTTTGGAGTGCTGTTTGAAGGGTGAACAGAGTTCTGAGTTATTTTCCACTGATCTCCTGCACTTGGTATTCTATGAAATGCATATCTTCTTTCACTTCAGCTTGCAATGGAGATTTTCAGATGAAAACTGATTTGTGCTTTAGTAAAAGCCACAAGGTTTCAGTTGAAATCTTCTCCCTATTTTCTATGCTTGTGCTAACAATGAATTTATCTAATTTACGGTAAACATGATGTCAGTTTATGTTAATAATAATATTAGTTAAGGTCCTGCAATTACAAGTGATGACCTCTGAACTTACAGATTTTATTAAGTGATGTATATACTTTGTATAGCATACTATTACAGGATTCTGGCACAACAATTTTAGTATTTTTCACTCTTTTATTTCCTTCATGAGAAGAATTAACAACTCACTCTGAAAGTCAGAGTTACCTGAATGTACACAAATTCCTCTTCCAGTGAAAAGATGCAGCTGTTAGGCTTCTCTATAGTTCAGCTTCTTCTTTATGTCTCAACCCTTAACTTCAAATAAAAGTGTGTTTCAGATTCCCATTTTGTTTGTGCCTCATTATAAGAATATTTGCAAGCATAATGTGTTTTGCAATTTCAGAATGTGTATACTTGCTGTAGGAACAAACCTGACCAAGTCATTCAACTTGTCTTCTGAACATCAAATTTGTAATTACGACAACTGTCTGTTGGCTGTAGAGTAGCAATTATTAATGCCACCAGGTCAACATCAAATTCCCAGACATCTCAGCTGATCTGAAAATCAATTGATCAAATAAAATTAACTATTTCCATTTTTTCCACAGTAACAAACCAATAGATTTAAAAATAATTTTTAAAAAAAGAAATCCATGTCAAGATATGTGTGTTGTGGTTTTGGTGGTTGTGTTACTATATTTCAAATATGTTTGGGTTGCCTAGAGCAATGGTTATTTTCTAGTAGGCCAATCTCCTGCTTGACTCCAACATGCTACTGGACAGTGCCTTAAATATTACAGCTGACATTTATGTTTCAACAAAACATCATCGTCACCATAATAAGATTACAACAGCTACAGAAATTTATGGTTCGACTATAACATTTTTTTCTCTCTCTCTTTTTTTGCTTTGGATTCAAAAATGCAGCTTCCAAGCATATCATTTTCCTTCTCCTGAACTGACCTGCCAGTAAGTAGCTTGGCAGTTTACTGAAGTCAAAAAATCTGCAGGCATCTTGGTAGTTTACGAGTGTTGTACCAATGATAACACTTCTCCCTCTGACCACCAAATGTTGACAGCTGATACTGAAATAGGTGTCAAATGCCTATATGTTTCCATGCTCAGCTGTCACTGGTTTGGGGGTTTTTTTTTTCATTTTCTGATAGTCATTTTGTTTGTTAGTTGTGTAAATAATGTTATAAGAACTTTGAGTTTGAGAAAGACTTTTCAGGGTTGAGTAACAGTCAATCTTACCTTATTTTGACAAAGATTGGAACATGTTGCTAAGGTCTAGGATTTACTATTTACTGTGTCGCTTTCGAGGCAGGCATGATGAGGTGAAATAAGTGGATTGATTTATTTAATTACATAAAAGGCATTTTTCTTGGCTAAACAGCTACTACTAGTCTGACCAGTCAAATATTCAAAGGGCCAATCAACTTTCATCATCAAGTTATTACGTAGATACATGGGCACTGATCAGCAATGTGGAGTTTGACACTACAGGACTAGAGAGGCCTTTTAAGCTCAAAAACTGTTATTTAAAAAACACCTTTTATTTCCTTCTTTTTTTTGAATGAAATTACTTGCCTTTTTCTCTCCCATCCTCCTCTCTTTTAACACTATTCATGTGGGACTGTGACTGTATGTGACCTTGAACGAAAGGATGAATGGATGGTACTGCTTTGGCTGGGTGAACATTAAATCATATATGAATTGTGCAAATGTTATGTTTGCTTTTGGATAAACACTCTGTCCTGTAAGGGAAATGAGAGCATTTTAATTTATTACAAAGGGAAATGAGAGCAGTTTAGTTTATCACAAAAGCTGTAATTAAGGCTGTAATTACAATAAGTAATATGCAGCTACAACAGCATATAAATATTGTTCCACGGGAAATTAATTTTTTTCTAAAACACTTGACCGATTTTATGCTCTTCTTTGAGAAAGTTGTTTTAAACAATGCTACGATGTCTCAAACTCAGTATTTTTAAAAATGAATAGTCTGATAACTTTTTGATTTGATTATTGATGTCTTGACTGGAATTGAGTTAATAAATCAACAATGTTTTGAATAAATCTACCTTAATTTGCTAAATACGCTGTTAAGTTCTTATAGCATCAGAAAAAAAGTGGGGGTTTTCCATATTTACAGTAAGTTACAACATTGAAAGGAAATAACTTGGCACTATCTCTAAATTGCAGTCTTTGTTCCTTGCAACCAGTAACTTCATAGGGAACTGAAGGTTTTGCTTTCATGCATAGATATATATATACCAATATGCATATTTACATGTATGCAATTACTAGACTATCTTGTGGTCAAAGGCCATTTCTTTGGATATCTGTAATAAATGAGAGTTTTATGTAATAATCCACAAATATCGAAAAAGTTTCTGCTAAAAGCCAACATTTGAAGCAGTCTAGCCCCAGGAGAATGCTGTGCATTTTTGTGGAATCAGGCTAGCTTATACAACATGGGAGTTATTAGGAATTTTTGCTTCTTTCTTTCTTGCTTGCTTGCTTGCTTGTTTTCTTTCTTTCTTTAATTTTTGGTAAAACCAGTCATTAAAAAAAATTCTGAAATACTTTTAGCTGCAGAAAATATTGGAAAACCTACTGCTGGAATTCGTTCATAGAATGCTTGTAATTCACTCAGAATTCTTGGTTAATAAGGACCCTGAATTTGCTGGTGACACTATTCTTCCTTTCTCATGTCTCCTTTTTCCCTCTCTCGTTCCCTTTTTATTGATTTCCTTGATTTCATTCAGAGTTTCCTCCTTTCTACCCAAGTGTTTTATCCAGTATTCCTCAGTACAACTTCTTACTGCACAAAGCGCTGAGAGAAATGAGCTGAAAGGGAATCCTGTTTCCATTCTACAACCCATGTCAGCTCAGGTATTTTATCTTTAAATTACTTCTTCTCTACATCCCCTCTCTACCCCTGCATTGCTCCTGGACACAGGATTATGTATTTTAAATTGCAGTATGAAAGCAGTTAGTTTTCCAGATGGCTCTTATGCCAGAAGTAGGTTCTCCAGGACAGAGCGGGCTAAAAAGTCGTTGTCTTTGCTTTTATCCTATCAGTGAGAGTCATTCAAAAGATATGTCAGTTTAAATGCTCACCTCAGTACCTGACACTAGTTCAGTGGCTGAACCTGAAAGCCTTGAATTTAAGCTACTGCCTGTGTGACCAGCTGGAGAGAAACATTCTTACCCTGATGGAAAAAGTTTCAGAGAGGCAAGGATAAGTTCCCTTCAAAACAATTCTGTTTTGTTGGTGGTTTTGAAGGTTTGTTGTGATTTTAAGATGGGGTGAATCTCAGATACAGAATCAGCCAGGTGAACAAAGCAGGGGATTTTAGTCATGCTTTTCTCTTGTTTATTTACCAGAAAGATGGCCCCTTGATGACAAATGACTTAACACTTAGTGGTTGGATCTGTCCACAGAAGGCAATGGCAGTAGTTAAGAGTTCCCTAATACCAGATTGAGTCACTCCAGCTTGCCCATTTTCACTGTCCTGCTTTCACTAAAATGTGGAAGTCAGCCCTAAAGGTAGTATAGAAGACCAATAAGAAACCCTAAAGTTGCTTTCCAGATATGTCTCCCTCCCCAGTGAGCTTCTCAAGGTTGGATTTACATTCATGCCCTAATGAATAAGAATTGCCCTAATGAATTTTTGGTGGACAGCTGGCTGAATATGAACCAGCAGTGTGCCCAGGTGGCCAAGAAGGCCAACAGCATCCTGGCCTGTATCAGGAATAGTGTGGTGAGCCGGACTAGGGAAGTGATCATCCCCCTGTACTCGGCACTGGTGAGGCCCCACCTCCAGTGCTGCGTTCAGTTTTGGGCCCCTCACTACAAGAAGGACATTGAGGTGTTGGAGCGTGTCCAGAGAAGGGCTACGAAGCTGGTGAGGGGTCTGGAGGATAAACCTTATGAGGAAGGACTGAGGGAACTGGGGTTGTTCAGCCTGGAGAAGAGGAGGCTGAGGGGAGACCTCATCACCCTCTACAACTACCTGAAAGGAGGGTGTAGAGAGATGGGGGCTGACCTCTTCTCCCTGGTGACAAGGGATAGGACAAGAGGAAACGGGTTCAAGTTATGTCAGGGCAGGTTTAGATTGGATATCAGGAAACATTTTTTCACTGAAAGGGTTATTAAACATTGGAATAGGCTGCCCAGGGAGGTGGTGGATTCACCATCCCTGGAGGTGTTTAAGAAAAGGGTAGATGTGGTACTTAGGGACGTGGTTTAGAGGTGGGCATTTTTTTGTCATGTTAGGTTAATGGTTGGACTTGATGATCTTAAAGGTCCCTTCCAGCCTCAGCGATTCTATGATTCTGTGATTCTAAGAGTGTCTCCAGGTCCCCAGAAAAGACAAACCATCCCATACTATTTCAGATAGAATACAAGTTTCTGTCATGGCTTAGGCTTCATCTTTCTGCTAGCGGTCTTTTTCCGTATTGGTACAGAGATCTAATATTGATTTTTCTCCCGAACTGCACTTGCCTCAACTAATTCCAATTTGCCTTCATTGAAAATCTCACAAAAAAAATTTATTACTTTTTTCCAGGATGTTTTTCTGGAGACATGTCCAAAAAAAAAATTAAGATTGTTTCTGTGGAAATGTTTTCTTGTCTTCACTACTTTACAGACCTTATTCAAAGATATTATAACTCCTAGACTTAAGCTAAGATTTTAATTGCAACAATTTTGTGTTAATAAATGTTTTACTACTCACTTTTGACCACTGAGTGCAAGGTGATCCCTTCTGAATATGATGTATCATATACAATATCTCTTACTGAATATACTTCCTGAAATAATTTCCAACATCAAAGGACATTTCTTTATTGTTACTAGGTACTGAGGGTATCCCTCAGAGCTTGTTCAGTTATGACAGGTCATGTCTTGTACCCATGACACACATCTGCAGCAGAAAAAAACTTTCCCAGAACCTTGTAAGAGCAAAATGTATTCAGCTACAGAGGAAATTAATTTTAAACATGGAGGATGCTAAGAGTAATATTAATTTTCCCTGTCTAATGTAACTCTTCCTCCCACTCCAGTGTTAAGATTTGATGGAATAAAATTTCATCCTAATAGGTGCAAAGTGAAGCCGTGAAAGCACCTATCATTAAACACCCTAATTTGAATCACAGGCCTACCTCACTTGTCAGTGTATTTGCAAACACATGAAGTAACTACAAATTTGTCTCATCCTCCCGGTGTCTGAGCTGATTCTTGTCTTCTCCATCTGAGACAGAAAGGACAACGTTGAAGAAATCCAGCCAGCAGTGTAAGCATAAAGCCGTTTCTGATTAAACTTGAACATAACATTTCAAAAGAAGTACAGTCCCAAATTTAATACTAAAAGATGTTAAAAAGTTGTAAATGTAACAAAACTTTAGTATTTCTTTTACTTACAAGAAATACCTGGTATATCTGATACCTTTGGTGTCTCACCAGGGATACTGGTAAAGTGTTTTAATTTTTGCACCCTGGCGGAGGCTGTGGTTCGTCTTCTCTGGTTTATGTTATGTAGAGGTAATGCCAGGCATAAAAGTAGAACACATATCACATTTGGTGGCTTACTGTCTCATTTTCTTGATATGCGCATGACAGATCTTTTATCTTATCTTACATTGAAACTGTAGCTATTTTATAATAAAGTTTCAGCATATCAGTTTCCATTTCTTGGCATTCAAGCACTGAATCTTACTCCTACATGTAAATTAAGGAACTTCTCTGTTAACCCTGGAAACTGGTGACTGGTGGCGTTCCTGAACCAGAGTTGTTCAAAGTTTATCAAAAGGGAACTTCCTCCTGTGGAAGCCATGGGAAATATCTCATGGAGGGGAAAGATCAGTAACAGATTGATGAGCTCTGTCTGGCAGTGAAATCATTTGACACCTTCCTTTTTCCCACACAGCTCTGAAAGACATAGAAGTGCGGATTGTGGTCAGTGAGAAAAGAGAAAACAGAAACAGTACTGCCTCATACCCATTGAAAAAACATGAACTCTGTCCCCTTTACAAGATGAATGTTTTCAAGTTCATGAGAGTGTGCATAGTAAATCATATTCCTGCTTTCTCATTGATGCCAGCCCTTAGAGAACAGCTGACCTTGAATTTCTTGTCATTACTTCAGAAAAGAAGAGAAAAAAAATATATATAAGAGGAAGGTAGGAGTACTTTCCCACTGATTTATCAGATGGGCTTCTCCTCTGTGCCAGGGAAGGTGCTATTTATCTTTCACTTTTTCATCTCTTCCCTTGAGCACAGTCCTGACAATCTTGCTTCCTATTTCTTTTTCTCACTTAACCTTTGGTGTTCATATTTCAGACAAAATTTGAGTTACCAAAATGCAGAATTCCAAGATTACAGGTGCCTGTGCTACGGAGTCAACTTCCACATGCATTATTAGAAGATACAATCTTATGACAAAAGATATGGGTGAAAGCAAGCAGGCAGAGTCAAATTTATCAGACATTTAAGTCAGTCTAGTAGAAGGCCACAGACCTCCTAAATCTTACCCCTAAATCAATGTAAATTTTTTTTCGGGCACTCAATTCAGCTCAGTCTATTAAGTACTCCTGTCTTTCTTAGTTTACAATGACGGCAGGTCTTCTCAGAGCCCATCATATTTTTTCCCTCTGGAGACCTTAGGGGATTGAGCAACCAACCCACCCAAAGATTTAGTGCTTAACATCTTTCTGATGTAACCCTAATGCCATGGGGCCATCAGCAATTGGTCCTTACATGCAGACAAGGTCCTGCTCCTTGAAAAACTCTCATTTTGTCAGCTAATCTTTGCTAACAAGCATACCTCTATAAAACATGGATGGCTGTATGGTAAGGTTAGTTTCTTCTGGTCCTAACGTTTTTTTCTGATTTTTCCACAAATGTGGAAACCTGAAAGTTAAATATAACATCAACATTATTCTTATCTAAGATGAGAAGTATGCTGTAGAGAAAATCCTGTTAAGTGGAAGACAGACTAATAAAACTATTTGCATTTTTTCTTTTTAATGACATCTTAGTTAAGTCTTTCTTCATGTCATGAAACACAAATTATTTTAAAAAGATTCTATATAGTTACTACCTTAAATACAGAAATAAATGTACCACACAGTATCTTAAGTCTGCCATTTTAGTGTTGCATGTGGTCCTAGCATCCCAACCATGAAATATGTGGCATCGTAAACCAGACCTTTGTTACAAACTGTTGTAAACTATCTTTCCACAAAAGAGAGAGAAGAAAAGAAGAGGAAGAGGAAGCGGAAGAGGAACAAAAGGAAAACCACGGTACAGGGTGTACCTGTTCTAGGCTGAATCAGTTCAGCAGTGAATGAGACTACTGTTCAAGTAGCTTTTGCAGATGTTAAACTACAATGAGATTGAAGCCAATGCAAATCCATAAAGCGAATAAAAGAGGAGGCTATGCAGAAGAAACAGGCTCTGTTAAATGAGGCAGTAGGTGCCCCGATTGGGGAAGAACTGAGACTAACCAGACAAACAGATCACAGCAAGGAAAAAGTGTATGAGTGACTGACATTGCTTGAGGATGCTGCAGTAGGGTTAAACCGTGAAAAATAACAGGACAATTTCAGACTCTTCTGAAACTGAGCCTGAGACAGACCCCAAAATCCATGTGTCATTTCTTGTCAAATACATACACAGCCCAGTGTTTCCCTCCAAGAATTGATCACTCACAGCCCAGACAGCAGGTGTGAAGGGAACAGACCTGCCCTCTGAGGGAAAAATGTCTGGGAAATTTTAGCTTCTGAAAGCTAACAGCTATCTGCTGAGATTGTGTAAACTGCCTTTTGCAAAGGCTTGTAACTAGATCAACGATGGATGGATTTTCATAGGTAAATTTAAAAACACATTCTTGACACAAGGACCGTCATTCTTCCAAACCCCAAATCACTCCTCTAGAGCAAACCACGCTAGAATTTTTCTAAGAGAAGATGATCAAAATAATTTTAAAAGCTGAAGATATTTTTTCTTAATATAATTCTTGGAAATTGCTGGCCATTTTTGGAAGAAATTTTCCAAAAAAGATTCCAGCTGAAGGAGAAACCCAGCATGGAAAATTTCAGCCCAAATGGTCAAACTTTGGCAAAGTCGTTATGAAACAGCCTCCAGCTATTTATGAGAAAGTGTCAGACAACCTTAATAATAGGCAATGCTATCAACTGGGCTATAATATGCATAGCTGTGTGCACATATGCTGCTCTAGCTAACTATTGAAGACATTTCTGTTTATAAAAGGATTTACCCTTCCCACATAGATAGATCTTAAGTGAATGCATGACGGTCTATAGTGCTAGGAAAGTTTTTATTGGCAAGTGTATGATATGACTGCATTACCTACATGTGGCAAAGCCACAAGTGATTTAAAAACATCATGCCAAGACAGACTCTAAGCCAGAAAGTACCATTGTGTGTTTTGTCTCTATCACCTACTTTAGAAATGATTTAGACAGTTCATTTTATTTTCTTCTTTATTGATACGTTATTTTGTATCTTTCCTTCTGATATTTTTAAATAAAGGAAAGGTAACTTTGATCCTTAGACACAGGAATATCAAACAAAATATATATTTTTATATGAATCAAAATACAACAATTTTAAGATCTGATTTCTGTGACTTACTAGAGCCCAGAGTAAACACTGTGTGTGAACTCTTGCTGGGATGCTGCAGTCTGTAGCTATGGTAATCCTTCAGCCTCACATCTACTTAAAACCAATGACTCACTTCTGTCTGATGCACAAGCAAGGAAAGTGAAAGGTTATATGTTTGAAGCAAGGAAACAAGAAAGTTCTGTAGCTATGTATTATGTGATCATAATGGCAAAATATCCTTGGATATCCACATCTAGATGGTAGGAGGAAATAAATGGGTATGAATAAGTTGGTGAGTGAGCTGTGCAGGACACAGCGACGACACAGTCTAACTGCTCTTTATACTTATTATGTATGAGAAGTTGCAGTGCAATTAGACCCTAACATACCGAACCATGAAGACTTTTTAGATTTTTGTCTGAGAAAAATGATCTCTGGGCATAAAACTTATCTCACATCTCACCCAAACTGATTAAGCAATACTGGAGAAGCCCGCTGGAACTGAACATAGGTAATCACACAGGCATACAGGTGTCTTGCACAAGAACATTAATGGATGCACCCAAAAGGAGAGAACTTTTTGGTTTTAATGTATCTTCATTAATTAACAAGAGTTTTTTTAAAAATTAAAAGAAACAGATTATTGTTCCAATGCTGTCAGCTAGCTACAGTGAGATTTTTCCATTTTAGGTACTGTATTTAGATTTTTAATGCAATTAGACTGCCAAATGTTTATCTAAGCATCTTAATTAGAGTAAAAATGTTCAGATTATCAGAATGTCCTGTCCATGACTCTGAAATGACTTTCCTTCTCCCCTCTTTCCATATTGTAATCTCCAAGGTAATTCACATTCCAATGTCCTGCTTGGCTTTCATATTTTTTCTCTACACACCCATTGCAGGCTTTTAAACACAGCTGAATACTAAAAAACTTTATCTTCATTGTCTAGTTCAACTTAATTGAAGTTGTTCTTGGGAAAAATCGTTTTCTTCCAAGATATTTTCTGTGTCCTGTGATGCTTTAATTTATTTTTTATCTATTTTATTTATTATTGTGATTTGCTTTCTTGAGCATTGCCTTGAGCGCCTTGGAGGGGTTGGAAGTTGGTGGCTATGTAAATAAACTTATTATTGTTCCAGATGTTTGTTTCATTTGAGGGCCAAATTCTGCTCACAATTAGACTAGGGAAATCCTGCTGTCTTCAGTGTGACTGCCACAGAAAAAGGCAAGCAGGCCCTGGCCCTGATTCTCTTTTTTAGTCATTTTTTGTTTATCTCACAGCGTTACCACTTGTTATGTAAGAGAGCTCTTTAATTTGTAGACAGTATCCTAAATTTTCTGTTAGTGGAAGGAATTATCTATCTCCTCTCGAGACCCTAGTCTACCTCTGCACAGATGTCCTCTTAATCCTTCCCACTACAGACATTTAGCAGTACTCAAGTTTCTGCATCAGGCACCCGAACTCTACATACTGTACCAACAGAGTGGAAAAAGACAGCTCCAAATCTAAAGAGCAGGTAGCAAAGATATACAGAGAATGCTAGAGGGGATGAAGTAATGCTAAAAGGCTGACTGTAGCCCATTTTGTAAAATTCTTTACAAGTTAGATCATTACCAGTTATTCACTTTTTTCACATAGAATATGTATTAAATTATTTCTCTTCATTTGCTTATTCTATGGTTGCTGTATTTGTTTATTTTAAAAGCCATTCTTTAAAGGACTCCCTCCTGTAAATAGGAGCCTTAAACTTCAAGTTCCCAGCTCAGGTGTTGGACCCATACCGTCCATGCAGTTATTCCCACAGTGGTTATCAAGTCCTGAGGACGCTCACCAAGCAGACAAATGTACAGCTCACTACAAAGTTTTAAAAGCTACAAGCCCACAGAATGAATTATACACATTTTGATCTCCTTAGTGCAGCAACCTTGACTTTGTACCTCTACAGTAACTGGAAAGATGTTATTTCTATCTAAATAATAGCACTGGATGTTCCCATCCAAAAATACATGCTCTGAAGTGGAAAGTGCCAGTCATACAAGACTCCTGCCAAGAGGCAAATACTCAAAAAAGATGGGAAGCAAAATTCCTGATTTCTTGCATACTGTATAAAATGATTTTGTATTAAATGAAAACCGACAGCAATGATTGCCACCATTTATATTACTGCTTATGAAAAGGTAGTTTGCTGTCATCAATATAAAAACTATAAAAAAAAATCCAGTACTAGCTTTAAAATAAATTTATCAAATTATTGTGATCCTATTCAGAAGGATTCTGCTAAACTGACAAACAGATTTTGCCTTATTTTTGTCCAAGAGTTGTATTGAGTGGGAAAGGAACAGTTGTCCCAGCAGACTTTTGGTAAAAAAAACCTTTTGGTTGCCACAGACTTTGTGGATGCTGAATGTTTTCCAGGGTCCAAAAAGTGATTATACAAAATCATGAAGAAAATAACCACAACAGTGGTTAAAAACAATGACACCATATCTATCTCAATCAGCCCCTAAGACCAAGATTTTTGGAAGCTGGGAGGTTATACCAAGTGAGTATAAGCTTGCAATACACAAAACTTTTTGATCAAGTACTTAGGTGGAGTACCTTATGCTCCTTCCCAATTGCCTCTTGTCCCAACCCTCAATTTCACTTTAACTTCTAGTTTCATATGTAATTCAAAAAATTTCTTACATCTCAAAGAGATTGTCCAGCTTGTGAATGACTGCTGTGTTTTGCCAACTTAGTTTATAAACCAATCTTCTGAAGCATTTAAAATGAAGTGTTTAAAACCCAGGCAACTATATTTAAGACAACTCGAGCTGTCAGGGAACCAGCAACAGTGCTTATTAACATGTCACTCAGTCAAATGTTGTATGCAAATGAAACGGATAAATAAATAAAAGGAAAATCCTGGCAACAAGCTGTCTAGCAGAAAGCGTTGGCACCTGAAGTAAATCATAGCTTTGAGGTCACATATAAAAAGAAGATGTACAAAACAGATGACCTGAACTGTGCCCTGAGCAGAGCCCTGCCAAGCTGCACCGTGTAGGTGAGGAGAGCAGGGACTGCCACAGTCATCATATGTGACTGAATCAATGGTGTATCTTCACCTGTATATCACTTATCTAAGGTCATTGACACTCCTGTAGTACCAGCATCAAGTATCAATATTTAAAAATAAATTTTCAGGTAGCATGAAGGTAGGAGCAAGGTTATCTCCTAGGCACAAGGGACAACAGCCACAGAGAGAGAAACTTTCAAGGAAAATAAGGGTGGGAAGGTGGCTCTGCGGTACACCTTCTTCACTGTGCCCCACAAGGAAACCTGTTCTGCTCTTGAAGAGGTGGAAGGAGGGAGGGTAATCAGCAGCTTATACTTAGAAAAATACTTTTTTGTAGTTACACCCACCAAAACTTCAATTTCCTGTCCTCTTTAGCAGAAAATTGAGACAAAAAGAGATATGGCAAGGAGGTTCACAGAAGGAACAATTAGGAGAAACCTATGGTGAGAACGTGTGTTTATTTAGTATGTCTTTTCAGGTCAGTTTACTTATGATCATTAACACCTCTAAAAACATTTTCAAAATAACCAAAAGAGAGAAAAAAATTAAGCAGGCCTCAGAAAGCAACTTATCAGCTCAGGCATGACCTACCTCTTGCAAAGCTATTATCCCTTAAACAGCCCATCATTCTGCAAAAGCCTACAGAAGGATAGCGCACATGTTTCCCATTTGAGGTTAATTACATAAAATTAAAGCCGTTCCATGACCATCAGAACTAATGTTTGGTTTCCAGTGACTTTGTGTCTTGTGGCTGGCTAAATGCTTATTGAACTATAACAAGGTTGTCTAGTAGAGAGCAATTTTGACTAACGAGTGGGTTTGTCTAGTGTCTGATGAAGTTCAAGCTCCAGTTCACAACTTCCCCATGCGTAGGTCACCTCCATGCATGTCTCTCCATCTCTTCCTGGCTCATCTCGTTACTAGTCTAAACATAACTACTGCTATGAATGATTCTGCCTTTTTAATTCAGCACATGTAAATGGCAGGATTACCAACAGTTGCTAGTTCCCCCACACATAAAAATTAATGGTTGCCAGCCACATTCTTTTAAGGTCCAGCCGTTTACTGAAAATTAGTTTAACTGACTGACTCATTAAAATGGAAATGGCATCCACATTCAAGCAAGATATCTGAAGTGTTGTGGCTAGCAAACATTGCAAATACTATAAGTCCTTTCCTCTGTGCGTATATTGCACAGTATAAGCAGAAAAGCAAAATGACACTAAGTGACTTTGCATGGGAAAGAGACCTGGCATAATACCAGCAAGAAAACCTGCCAAAATATTGCTTTGTTTAAATTGGCCTAATGCTTTTCAGACTCTGATATCTTTGACTGATGTCCCTGCCAAGAAGATTATGAAGTGGTGAGTTGTTTAAGAACACTGTATCTTGATTTGCTTTAGTAGGTTTACCTTTCAAAAAGTGTTAAAACTTTCTAATATTAGATCAACCATATAACTAGAACAAGCATATAGCTACAAAAAAGAGAATTCACAATTGTTCCTTGGGTCAATCTTCATGAAAGTTTGGACAGCCTTGGGATAGGTTTTAATGAGAAAGATAAGTCAGCCCAGGTTTATCCTTTTCCTCTTTTTGATAAGTGTTTGGTCAAAAGTGAATCCCATACTTTCCACTTGCAAACTTTGCAACACAGTTTCCCTACCTTAATGTAAAAAATTCTGCTCCCATAAACTTGAACACTGCTCAAGTCAGAAAGCTTTCCATGAATATAAATATGCGTTTTTAAAATCTTGTCTACTTCCTATTTTTATGGAGTTTAAAGACTAACCTGCCTTACTAGTTTATAGAGTTCAAGCAAACAGCAATTTTTTTTTTCTGTTAAGTCATTCCAACTAAAGAGGAAATATTGATCTGTATTATCAAATTTTTGTAATTCATACTGCAATTATATGGGGATGCTGGTCACAGAGCACTCCCAGTACCCGGCAGGATGCTCTGCTAGCCCAGGCTAACACTGCCATTTGCTTCACGTGGAAGTGCTGCACCCAAAATGTGCTTACGGTACAGGAGACGGGCTTGGAAAGGACAGTGTCCAATTGGCATCTAATTAAAAACNTTTTTTTTTTCATTACCGCAGCAAAACTGATCTGCTGCTTCGTTACATAATTTCTACTCAGGTTCTCCTTCAGGCTTTCTCCTTGAAGCAGGCTGCAGGGAGCTCAGGAGCTCTGCAACAAAGGCATCTGCAATAGGAAGCTTGCAAAAGTTCAGGAGCACCCGCTGGGAAATACTCCCCCAAAATACATTAATTTGCAGAGAAAAATAAGATAAGGCTTTGGTTTCATACCACGTTTCCTCTGCATCATATCCAAGTTAACATGGAAGCACCACGAGCCATTTTGTTCCAAGCCAATGACCGACGTGATAAAATAACCCTCCAGCTGCTCATCCTCAGTTTTTTAAAAACAATAGGCATTGTTGAAACAAACTGTAGAACAAGAGGTAAAGCATTTAATAATAATAAATAGATAGATATGTAATTAAGTCCTAAGAATGGAAACATTTTTTCACTGAAAGGGTTATCAAACATTGGAATAGGCTGCCCAGGGAGGTAGTGGATTCACCATCCCTGGAGGTGTTTAAGAGAAGGGTAGATGAGGTACTTAGGGACAGGGTTTAGAGGTGGTGGTGGNAAAACCTGAATTTTAAGCGGCTTCAGTGATAGAAGCAAGCAGCCCACCCCCTTCCATGACTAGGTTTTTCCAAATACTATACTTTCATGCAAATATAGAAATGGCTTGCATTTCACTGACTGCTTATCCCTTTCTTGATTCATCCAGGGCACCATACTTCCATCTGGATACATTTACCAAGAAACACATTTGAGGAACAGAAGGATTTTACAGGTCTTTGGGTTTTTATTTGTTTTCCTCAGAGACCTGCCCCCCGAGCCAGCTCCAAACCCTGACCCGAAACCCCGTGTACATCTAAACATCACTTTCTGGTTTTGAAGGAAAAGCTTACACCATTTTACACCTGCATCCCACTCCCTGGGGAGGGAAAGCAGCCCAGCAAGGATGCTGGAGCAGCCTTTCAGCAATACTTTTATCCAACACATGATTTCTCTTTTTTTTTTCTTTTTTTTCATTACCGCAGCAAAACTGATCTGCTTCTTTGTTACATAATNATGATCTTAAAGGTCCCTTCCAACCTCACCGATTCTATATTAGTGCCAGTGCATTTACCTCAGCTAAAAACTCACACTTTATGTGAAAATTCTATCCTGTTTTTAACTGGAAAACTTAATTTGTAAGTAAGTTTCATGCATGAACCAGGTGTAATACAATTACAGATGACCTCTGTAACTATTGAAAGACGGTGAATGGGAATTTTTTGATTGAAAAAATATTGGGTGATCCCAGTATCCACTGATGAGAAGCCTGCAAGTAGAATGAGGCTAGAGTACAAGCAACTGACCAAGAATGGATATTCTCAGAAATAATTCCACAATATAATTAATTACGATTCTGTTAACTGTATTGCAGTTAATATAATCAACTATATTAAATATATTCATGTGTAATAATTATTTAAGAACATTTCAGATTTCAGAGTCCACCTCCATGGACAAATGTTCCAGTAACATCAAATATCTTTTACTAGATTTTGCTGGTTAATAGCAGGGGGGTTTTTAACATTTAACAATTTCATGGCATAAATTTATTAAGGAGCGTCTCTGCTAAAGGGGTGAAAAGACACTTGAATCCCAGGCTGAAGAAGGTCATCTATAACTTGCAGTGCTCAGTAAGAGAGTTGGTGTGGGGCTGCCATGCAAGATGAGGAGTTGCAGAACAAGCACGGTGCAGCCCAAAACAGCGCAGATGATAACCCCAGTCTAGACAGCACCATACAACTCTGAGAACCATCAGAATCAGAGAAGCTACACTAGAAAAGAAAACCTGCTATAAAATATAACTGATAGACTGTAAAGCAGCCTTGGTAGGTACTAAACCCCTCTGAGAAGACAGGAAACAAAAGAAGATAAAGCTTTACAGGAATGGACGGCCAAATTGAGTTAATAAAGGCTGCTCTGTAACAGGGACCTGTTTTCACATGAGATCAAAGGTAAGCTTTTCAAAGGCTTGTATTTCTCTATCATGCACTGGAAATGAATAAGATATGCCATTCAGCTTTTGAATATATATCTTCCAAAATCTTGGAATGTAAATCAGCCAGATTTTTCTGAAATCTTCATCATTATATGACAAGGATTTTAGAGTGAAAGTGAGATATTTAAAAATATTGGTCTCTTCCAAAACATATGCCTCCACCAGTGTGCTTGGCCCATAAGAAAGCCATGAGATACTCACTAGTAAACACACATATGTTGTATTTAATCTAACAACATCCAGAGAAGCTGATATTTTCCAAACCAACCACTAGGCCCTATCTAAAGAATGAGAAGAGATTATTATTTTGGCTTGTCTGATTTTATACTAATATGGTTAAAATATGACTTGAATAGAAAGTTGGCGCTTTTTTCTTATTTGTGACATCATAAGCCCCTAATTCAGCAAATTCCATAAGCATGTACTTACTTTGAAGTATATCAGTAGTCCCACTACTCATGGGCTTAAAATTAAAGACGTGGTTAAATTCTATTTTGGCTGAGACTCTAAATTAAAGCTAATTCCAGTTAAGTAATTGAAGTTACACTGAGCTAATAAGAACAGAGACAGGCTCTTGTTTAAGCTTCCTGAGCCCTGATGTGTCTTGGTATTAGATTCAAAGCTGGCATAGAAAATCTAACTTAATTTTGCTCCTAGCTTCTAGTTCAAAGGCATCATTCTTTTGTCTCTTTTTTAAGTACTTCAAAAACATGAAGACTTCTTTTAATCAAATTAAAATATGGCAGTGCCATGTAAAAGGCGCTTTCTGAGAATTACTGCTGTCATCAAACACTAACATTACAACGCTGGTACTGCACTCAATGTTATACAGAAAAATGTGAGTCCTGAAGGGCCAAATCATATTTGTAATCACATTTAACATGGGGCCTGAAGGAAAGGTAATGTCCTGGGATCCCATGAAACAGATGGGTAAAAGAACATTTGGGTTTTATTTTGTCACAGTTTGAGATTTTGTACAACTGGAAATTTGGTTCCCACTGTTGAATTTGGGCTGTTCAGGCTTTTCTAACATTGATATTCAAAGTAACTTATGACTAAATTTTATCTCTAAAGAAATATAATATAGGAAGCTATAATTGTGTTTAGACAACTAGGGTTTTATACATGTGAACAACTGTGGCAGCCTAACTACATATCTACACACACAAATCCCTAGTTTCAAGATGTAAAAATAGTAAACAGTACATGTAAATGAACAAAGTGTTGTGCAGAGACCATCCATCCAAATTTCTCAAAACATGGCCTCAGAAGACAAACGAAGGAAAAGGCTTTCAATCTCTCTTTCCCAAGTTAAGGGTTCTCTTTCCCCAGCTGAAAACACAGCAGCCAAAAAAAGCAATTCACAGTGTCTTGGTTTAGCTGTTTGTCAGGGAATTCCATGTTTGCCTTACAACAGTTGATAATATTCACGATATTCGAGTATCCTGTTTCAACTCTGGAAAAAAGCAGTAATGAAAAACCACTTGGTCTAAAGGATTAATCCAAGATGTTGACTGGTTTAAACAATACCTCCGAGGTCCTGCAAAACTTTGATGTTTTTCCTCAAGTGTCTGTCAGTCTACTCAACTCCAAGAATTCAACTATCAGAAGTTTAATATTTTCATCTCAGACCAGGATGAAATGCGAAATACCATTTCCACCAAGCAAAATTTTTCAAAGAGTTTGATTTAGAAATTTCTCTATGATTTTCTTGGTATTTGAGGGATCTAACAGTTTCATGACTCAGTTTTTGAAGTGACCTGACATATTACGTCAGTTCAACACTGAATTCATAAATCTCATAAAAACCAATCCAGGATCAAGATTCCATCATGTTAGGCAATGAACCAGTAAGTGAAGGCAATATCATCTTCCCAACAGTCAGTATTAAACAGCTAAGTAAAATACACACACAAAAGGAAACTCAGGGGGCTGAGAGGGAAATTTAGCAGAATGGAATAATAAAAATTTAACAAAAGTTAGTAAGTTTTTGGCTTGTCTCTTTAGAGCCCTCTCTTACATCACAACCTTTACAGTGCAAATCTTGTAGTTAATGAGCCTTCACTAGAGGAAATTTTTTTTTTTTTTTTAAGGAAAAAGAGAACATCAACAAAACCCCAACATTTTTACACAGTTTATTTTATGGTACATCAGGTGGTCAGGCCTGAAGGCCACAAAAACCTGTTTGCCCCCTCAAACACAATGCAAACCTCTCATACACTTAATCTTTGAGAAAAAAATCTGTATAACTCTTAAAATAACATCTCAAGAATAATGTAAGAATAAAAAAGAAACACCACTATAACAATGTCATGAAAATCAGACAAACCCTGTGCATTAATCTCTTTGGTCTGAGAGTAATAGAGGTTTTCTCCCTTCTAAATCTATCACCACTTTTAAGCAGCTCATTCTATTCATACAAGCAGCATCTAGACCATCAGCATGATTTAATATTTTCTGCTCCTCCATGCCTTTCCTCTGGCTGCTGAAGATACTACTGCATTGTTCCTTCAACACCAGCAGTGCGAGCTGTATGATCAGCAATACCAATGTAGATGCTTTTATAGCAACAGGGTTCTGAATTTTTAAATGCTTTTCTAAATAATATTTTCTTTTTAATATTATTTTGCACTATAGATATTAGGAAAAAAGGCAAAGAGAATCAAGTAGACTTGGCTTGGCAGAAGCTTTTATTACAAATAGTAGATGCACGTAACTGAATAAGAAGGTACTCCGATCATAGCGACTCCAACTGTAAGCACTCCACAAGTAATTTGGCCAGTCCTGGACATTGTAGTCATAAGAGGCACTGTATTCATATGGATTTTCTTGGGGCATCAATGAATCATTTGAAACTGTAAGCGGCATCTGCCAGGCTTGTTGCACTGACCTTCCAAAGCTTCTTTATACATAAGAATTATCCAAAGTGTGATTCCAAATTTTTAAAGCCACCATATCAAATGTTCAGTCTCAAAAATACAGGTTTAGTTGTTGGCTTTTTTCCAAACAAATCATGTGAGCATTAAGAGAACAAGTATCAACAGATATTCTCTGTCTTTCTTCCTCTCTTCTCTCCTTCTTCGCTTCCCTCTCCCTCTACCTTTTCTGTTTCTAACTATGCTGTTAAAAAATAAATATAGAGGAATGAATTCTTACCTTTTGCAGACAAAGAAGAGAAAAAATATATAAAGAGAAAGTAAAACTAGCTGTTAAAGGAATGAGTAGTCCAGTCCAGGTTAATTCTGGAATCTAAAGGATAAAAGCTAAACAGTGTAAGTCATAAAAAGCAGTTATTAAAATGTATGCCAATGTTAGTTATCAAAGTTATCAAGTAATATTTTAATGGAGCACATGATTTTCCACCACAATTCCTTTCATTTCAGCAACAGGCTGCTGGACTTACTGCAGAACCCACGCTAAAAAGCTCCATATGTTGCAGAAACAGTGCAAATACGTAAACAGATTACGTCAGTGCTTTCCTACCCAAAATAAAAGGAAAAAAAAATATGCACACACAGACACAGATGTAACAATTGAATACCCTTTGTTATACACTGTGACTGTACTACATATCCTTTTCTCCTGTCTTATCAACTTGGGTTAGAAGCTGGTCATAGCAAGGACTCTCTCACAGTCAGCTACAACACCATGTTTGACGCAGTGGAGCCCCAATCTTGGTTCTTCAGGATAGATCTAGTAAAACTATCCAAGATGAGAGAAACCTGGGATGCTGTACACAGCTGTCCCAGTATGGCAGCTCAGCTTTGACTGTCTATGCCAAGAGAAAAGGAGCACATACTACATCAATCTGACAGTATATCAAAATAATAAATAATCACATGAGCCTACAGAACAAAAACATTCTAAACAAACTCTGACTGCACCAAATAACCAAATCAAGAAAAGGCAGTTGCAAAGACAGAATTGGTAGAAAAAAAGGTGAAAAATTAGTGACAAATCTTTAAATGCTCGTCATGGATCCAGAGACTTCTCTGATTAATGCCAGGAAGCCTGAATATGTTCCCATCCAGAGTTTTCTTAGAGTTGCAAATCTTTCAAGCAAAACTCCCTGAGGAATAAGACTTGTAAGGTAACTGGTAGAATAACAGTGAGAAAAAGAATATATTCTCAAGTACTGGGAATAGAATTGCCATTAACATTTGACATTCTTTTATAATTTCAAGTTTGTACTTTGTTCCCTGGTCTTACAAAGAATTTCATGAACAAACTTGAGACTTGAGTGAAGAATGGTTTTATTTGATCTGTTGACTGTTGTGTAAGACTAAGATAAACAACGAACAATTCAATTTGTCCTATTCCTCTTTTAACTTTTGCATGTCTCCCCTCTATGGTGCCTGTATATTACAAAACAATAAATTCGAGAAAGGTTACTGAAAAGCAATGGAAAGATTGAGGTGAGTCAATGGTTAGTTCCAATAATGGAATTTCAAGGCTTGCAGCAAAGACACGGGTTACCACAAGCTGAAAGACTCAAGACATAGAGGAAACATTTACAGCTGAAATCAATGAGGTGCGCTTTCTTGAATTGTGAGGTGAAGGGCCTTGCTGTGAAACTTCCAGCTCAGGATAGCCTGCAGGAGTCAAACAGATCAAATGAACTCCACCTCCATCAGGAAGCTGATGGTCCTGCACTCAACCATCCACCATTTGGAGGGGAAAATGAGAGCAGGGGAGAGGGAAGAGGGGACTTTCCTATTTGATTCTTCTTTTCTTTCTCTGTTCCCCTCTCCCTGTTTCATACACATTGCATCTTTTGTAGCAGTGATGTAAACCAGACAAAAGGCAGATGAAAGCGAGTACCCCAATCAATGCTGGCATAACTCTTCCACGTCTCTAGCTGGCCAATAAGAACATACACTGTGCTTGAGGTCCTCCACTCATGAATGTCTGAGTCAGCACCTCAGGCAGAAGCTGCATTTTCTGGCTAGTTTATCTTTCCTGACCTCTTCTTTGAACATTTATCTTCTTTTGTCCTCCAGGAAACAGGATCTGAGTAGCGGCAGAAAATCTAGGAACTCCAAATCAGCCCAACTATCTTCTGGTTTTGTCCCAGAAGAACTATTACTGTTTTTAATATAATCTAAAAGACAGTCAAATAAGGGAATTTCCCTATAAAAACTCTCTGCAGCTAAAAAAGAGAGGGATAATGTTTAACTGCAAGTCTTACTCAGTATTTCAAGCAATTTAACCATTTTCCTTTTTCTGGGTCTGTAATCGAAGGATAGATTTGGAATGATGGTTATTACAATGGGAATTCGCCAGCAATAACTTGAAACGAAACCCCAGACCATGTTTCACTGTTTATGTTGTAACTGTGAACATGGGTTATATTAACATCTTATCTTTAGTTGGGCCCCAGGCACCATGCCTTCAACACAGCACCTCATACTGCTAAGTAAAAGTAGAAATAGTGTGTGCTTTCTATAGTTTAATAACACCATATAAGAACACATTCTCAACTGGTTATGGCTTTCCTAAGTTTTAACCATTTGCACATCTGAAGCATTCCCTGCTGTTTACACCTCAGAGACTCTTACTGGGGAAAGTGTCAGCTGAGGCAGTAACTTCCAAGAAGGAGATTTCCAGGAATTTTGATTAAAAAGCTC
Source organism: Rhinoptilus africanus (assembly GCA_013400135.1). Lineage (NCBI taxonomy): Eukaryota > Metazoa > Chordata > Aves > Charadriiformes > Glareolidae > Rhinoptilus > Rhinoptilus africanus. The sequence goes on along the minus strand of VXBO01001939.1, from coordinate 111,219 downwards.
TAAGACGAGGAGTGAGGCAAGAAGTGATATTGAGACTGACTGGGCAAGAGCCCATGGGGCACAGATCCTGTGCAAAGAAGGGTAAGCAATAACATAATTTATCATTATGCACACTCGTAAGGAGACTGAATTAAGGTGGCTCAGGGAATTTATAATTCTCAGACTTCATAACTTATAAACACTTGACTTTCAATCTTAGTATTATTATTTTAGTGTGGTGGTTTGATGTATATTATTTTCTAAGACATTGCTGTTACAGAAAGAAACACTTCTTTTCATTGTGAAAACAAACCATTTAGGAGATTGGGAATCTTCACGTAGGGTTCATTTTTTTCTGAAAATGCCATGACCCCATACTGGTTCACTGTATTAAGAACGCATGCCTGGGCAACAAATTACTGAGGAGTGCAGTAGCACTTGCAAGCAACCATGTCAAGTCAATATCTCTGATCTATTATTTCCAGAATATGGGATCACTTGTGAATACATCTTTAAATAAAAAAAGAAGATGAGGCTTTAGTTTTTGCATGTCTAGCAAAAATCCTGTGAAAACGATTTGTAAAGGATGTCCTTACTTAAGTAAACTTTTGTCAGATCTAGGCAATTTGGCAAGTCTTTTGCTTATAAAATAGAATCTTGAAAAGCTTACCCTGTTTTTGTAATTGCATGGTGAAATAAAAAGAGGATTACTTTTTCCAGAGTGTTGCTTCTCTCATTTGTTTCATAATCTACTACACTATAGAGAACAAAAAGGGCACATTATTTTTGTGTCTAAACCTAAATGAGAATCCAGCCCTCATGAGACTTTGAGCTTCTTCAATTTCTAGTCGTAGCAGGGTGCTTAACACCTCAAAAGAATCAAGCATAAGAAGAAGGTCACAGTATTTTCAGGAAAAAAATTGAATATAATGACTTTATTTCCATTATCCTAAATGGTTCATTTTCACTATGAACCAAGTGTTTTATTTCTTTCTGTACCAATATTCTTTGTTATTGAAGAGAGATGCAGGTTATTCTCAAATAAAGAACACCATATCTCTAAGGAAATGGTATTCAAAGGCAGTGTAAGGCAGAGGGAAAAAAACAGGGCAGTATTTTATGACAGGAACTATGACAATAGTGCAAATGCATTTTCCATTCAACTCCATGTCAGATGCACTGACTTCTATGAGTGATAATTTTCACAGCTTTGAGATTTCAAAAAAAAAACCAAACATCATTCTCGCTGAGTAGGTATGTTTAATACTCTCGTCCATAGGAGTGCATTATTAAACAAGTGTCCAGTAACAGGATAGCTTAACTGTTAGATTTTTGGCAAAGAGCAGAATTCAAAACAGCAGGTCCATCACCGGTAAATACCTAACTACTTTGATCAATTGATTCTTACTGTACCGAATATTTTGAGGGGACTGAAGAGCAATGAATGTATATCTGTACATAGCCCTTGGACTAGGCATCAGAAATAAATAATATTTTCAAAAATACAGGCCCAGTCTGGCTATGCTATGCTTCTTTGTCTGTCAGGAAAGAAATTATGAAGAAGATCTGATGTAAGCATTTTCCCTTTTTCTTAGCTTTGTGCATGTGTTTATTGTCAGAATGCAGAAGCCCCTGTCCTGTTGAGCCAACAGCAGCAGCAAATATCCCTTGGGGTCTGCCTCAGTGAGGTGAACAGAAGCCTGGCCTACCAGGCATGTTACAGTATAGATCCTATTTGTCTTGACTATGTAAGTATTTATTACTCTTTGTGCTGCTCCTTCCTTTTTTCCCTTCTCTCAGCTACGATTGAAGAAATCAGAGAAATGCACCCTTTTCCGTCATCAAAGAAAAGTCACCACCAAACAGGCCACATGGATCGCTCTACCTCACAAGCCAAGAGAAAAAAGCCTAAGATTCTCAAGTGGGCCAAGTTCAGGACCTCCTCCAGACTTCCCATGAAAACTATGAGTTAATGATAATGGCCAAATGAACATAGGGTGATGAAAGACCAGTGAGCCAAATGCAATAAACAGCTGCCAGTAATATAAGAAATTGTGAAATGAGTAAAAAGAAAACCAGAAAGAAGCAAATCTTCTGTGGTTTCCAGTGGTCATAGTTCAGAGTGCTACTGAGAGAAGGAAGTGCTTGTCGTTTTCTTACATTCTTAAAGACGCTGAGGCCTCACAATTACACCATCTTTCCACAAAAGCTACGTGAAAAAATTGGAAATATCATAAACTTCATTCTTTTCCCAAAGCGCCTTGATTTTCACACCATTAGGATCCTTGCTAGATACTGTACTGCCAGCTGCTCATGAAAGTCATGTTACTGCTACAATAAATACAACATATTATTTCACAGTACATATGCATAGACATCTAAACACCACCATGCCTATAACTCTTGCTACACTGAGTACTTTTTGTTTTTCCATAATTACAGTTGCACAACTCTTACCTAAATACTACTTTGACAAGAGCCTCTAGGAAATGAGGATGGTATTGCACGTGGACCTCTTATAGCCTTTAGCGTGCAAGCCATCACAAAGACAGATGCCCTTGTTTTCCTGCATCTATTTCAGCCTAAAAGGCAAATTATATAGCTCACTTTCAAATATCTACAGTCATTTGAGATGCCCAATCTATCCCACCTGGCCTTCAGCTTCAGACGGAAAAGGACGTGTCTCTCCTACGGGTCCTATGTCACATGGGCCAGTGCCATTTGGATGTCTGAGATACTGCAGGGAATCTCAAATATTATGAGAATAACTGAATCATCAATCCTTAGTTGACTCTTAAAAACACTAACATTGAAATATTTTTTATTTATGAGATATTTTTTTCTTTCAGCCACTTTTATTCCTTCATTTTGGCATTAGTCCTGTTTTCCATCTGCCTTCCCATTAGTCCTGTCTCTTCTTCAGATGGCTTTTTCCTTATCTCTGGGTCCTCTCTCCCAGCAACTGGCTACCAGTTGAAATTAATGTGAACTGTTGACCCAAATCATGAAGTTGACATGTGTGGCTCTCTAGGTACCACTGAAATGTTGAACTAGGCCAGGAAGGCCTGCAGGAGAGTTATGTGCTTCTGCTTCTCACAGAGTGAAGCATATGCAAAGACACGCACAAAAAGGATGTGCCCACTTTGTCTGGTGGAGTATGGCTCAAGAGCAGGCTAAAGTATAGGTCATACTGGGTACACTTTGCACTACTTACAGATACTGACCCAAGACCAACGACTCTGCACTCTGTTGTCCTGGTTGTCAGTCCTTTCTGCATTTGATATTGCTCTGGAAAGGGGTAACAACCCAAATTTCTCACCTAACACCGTCAGAATAACTTGTTCAGAAGACAACTTTTGAGTTTGTGGGTTCTTTTTTTCTTTCACAAGTCAAAAAGGCTTCATTCTTTAATTTTAAAGAATTTAAAGCATTCTTACTAAACCTATAAAGAATTTCATAATAATATGTATATTTTAAGGAATGATTGACTGACTTCTGGAAATACACTACATTGATTTGGCTAGTTACCTACCATTATTTTATACTGTTGAAATCAGTAAGTCATCCAGCAAACTGATGGAAAGAAGTACTCTTAAATACACAGCAAAAGTAAATAGGAACTGTATCTTCAGCTGAAGGAAAGGAAGTCCTTTCAAAAGGTGTTTTCAATGCAGCATCTTAGAGCTTCCTGAATTAGCATATATTTCGGTTTGATTACTGAGGACTGTATTTAAGAGGTGGTTTCAAGGCACTTGGCTACAAAGCTATTCCAGATGTTGTCTGTTACACAGTGTATTTATTAAGCCTTTTTGTATTTTCCATTTCAGTGTGTGCTAAACTACTGTTTTGTTTTATCCTCTTATTCTGATGTCAAAAGAGCCCAATGGCAACAAACAGAGACAATGGAAATAAAAACGAATGATAAAGACAACCACATATTCAAAAGGGTCTTTAAATTTATTACAGCAATTTCATTCATTCAGTCAACAAGTCTCAAAACCTACTGGACCAGATCTTTAGAAAATATGCATAGGCATAACACCTTTGCAGCTAAACCAATTTATAATTGCTGATAATCAACCCTCTATTTGTGTTTGCAAAGGATGTTCACTTATGTAAACCTCCATCCTCACAGTCCAGGATATGTGTAGATCTCTCAATGAACTTGTGAAGTACCACATGCAGAAAGCATGCAGGCTGAGAATGAGCAGCTGTGGAGGTAGTGCAAACCATAGAATCATAGAATGGTTCAGGTTGGAAGGGACCTTAAAGATCATCTAGTTACAACCTCCCCCTCCACCTCCCACTAGACCGGGCTGCTCAAAGCCTCATCCAGCCTGGCCTTGAACACCTCCAGGGATGGGGCATCCACAACTTCCCTGGGCAACCTGTTCCAGTGTCTCACCACCCTTACAGTAAAGAATTTCTTCCTGATATCCAATCTAAATCTATCCTCTTTCAGTTTGAAGCCATTACCCCGCGTCCTATCATTATACTTTCTGGGTAATTAAAGGCAGCCCCTCTGAAGTCAAAAAAATTGTGCAGAAGATTGAATCCAATGTATCTCATTTAAATATGACACACATCCTCTGCAGGTGCAAGTGATTGTGCCTACAAAATCATGACTGAATACTTAATGGACGTGTTTTAAAATGTACCCCAATAAAGCCTGAACTAATTTATTCATTCCAATCACAGCTAGATGCAGAGAGAGGAAAACGTACTGTATTCCTCCTGTAAAAAAAAAAAAAAAAAAACCATTATAAGCCATAATTACTATTTTTTTTTAAATACTAAAACTTGGAATGTTCATGACACAGACTGCTAAAAGCCAGGAAGCATTAATACTGCATCCTGAAACAGAGGGAATGTGTGGGACTGTGACCTTCACTCTGACACACAGACCCTCTTGTGACTAAACTGTCTGCTGCTCCTCATGTGCAAATTTTAGGCATCACATACACCACAATGCATCAATTGCACATTTTGCATCATTTCTTCTCTGGTGGATTAGGGTTCAAACAGTAATATCCAGTTATGGACTTTTCATCTATGGGAGAGTTGACTTTCTGGGTATCATCCTTTCTGAAGAGATGGGGTAAAGTAACTATAAAATTTACTCTGGTTTTAGTTTCAGAATGATGCAATTTAAACTCTTTGTACCCAAAATTTTGTCTCTAATACTTAATTGTCATACATTCTGCCCAGGTTTAATAGCACACTTTACTGATGGGAACAAATTTTAGGCACTTGATTCTCATTGAAAATCTTTCTTCTAAATAACCATTTCTCAACTTACTTCGAAAGACAGAAAGGTAGGTTAATAGTCCATAAAAAATTTGGTGCTGAAATGATGTTCTTGAAAGTGTTCATCATTCTAGAAAAATCAAGCATTTCCAGAACCTAAAAATAGTATAGTCAATTAAATGCCCACTGATTGTAACATAATTTTACCTATTCTATCCAAGAGGTTTTGTAGAGTCGTTTATTTGCAGTTGAAACATGAAGCAACAGGCCTTATATTAATTTTTTCCCATATTCCCAGAGGAAATATCAGTTTCAGGTTTTTGTCAGGAATAGCAGAAGCTCACAAGTGGATTGAGAGAAAAGACCAGCAAAGAGAAGCTACTGACCACAAATACCATCTTGCCTAAAGGGGTTAACGAGCCATAGTAGCTGGGAAGAGTGAGAAATAAATGCAACTGTAGAGAAAATTTAGAGAATGTGATCACACAATAGCCACAAGTAAATGTACCGTGTAAAGAACCCTAGAGCAAAATAACACAGAGTTGGAATAAACTGCAGGAGTAAGATACAATTTCAGAGCAAAAGCAATTATTTTTTGGAGGTCATCTTGAGGTTCCTCTATGTGGTTTCATTCTCCTCCTTATTATTCTGCACTACTCTGGGGCATGAACCTGCTAAGTGTTACGCCAACTTAGCTCTGGGAGTTAGTGGTGTCCAATAACTGGTTCCAAAATGTTCTCCACCTGACAGACTCACATCCGTAGTAGACAAACATGTTTAGCACTTTCGACACTGGTCTGTTTAACCTTCAAACTATGTTCTTGCATATTTCTATCACTTTGCGGAATCTGAATTTGTGATGATTGTTCGATTCTCCTGCCAGAACTCCCAGCAGCTCTTAGTTTCCTGCAAGAAAGAATCCTTGCAGCATTGCCAATACAAAGCCTTCACTAATGTGTACCTAAATATTTTTCAAAGCCCATGTAAATTCTCTGTGAAGAGCAGAACTCATGGCATCCCTGCTGCCTTTGATGCTTCCCACCCATGTTTTTGTGACATTGGAATCATAGAAAAATAGGTCTGAAAAAGAATTCAAGAAGTTATCTAGTCTATACCATTGATCTTCTCTCTTTCTTCCATGTACAACCTCCTGTAATATAGCAAAATCACTCCCTCAGTACACACAAGAGAAAACTGTTCTATAAAGACCACGAACCCTGCAATGGATAGCCTCTGGAAAAGGGTAGGCAGAGAATCTGCCGATACTGTTTAGGATTTGAGACAGTCTCAGGGAAGAGTTCGACAAGTCACATTTGTTCCCTGGCAAGAGCCAAGTGGCAAAGGTCCCCAATGCCACAGTGAAAAAATGAGTTTGTCCATGAAGATCCAGCTCTTAGAGAAGTGAGACAGACACTCTGTCCAGGAATACTGGGAACTCGTATGGCTGAAGGGAAAGGTAGTCTTAACATCAGCAAATATGTGGTTCTTAAAAATATTCCATAGAGAAAATTATTTACAGGAGTCTAGAAAAGGAGCCTCATGACATTTTTCATATTACCCCAATTCCCACCCTTGGGTTTCTCCCCAAGAGGGAATGATTTGTCTTGATATTCTGCAGCTAAAAGTTTTGACTGCCATATAAATTGCTTACTGCTCTTAGCCATAAAAATAGTCTTTAAAAGCACTCTTCAAATACATACGTCCTCCTCTCAAAAGAGAATTCCTGTAGTCTTGTAACTGTCTCATTACTACTTCCAAGTTCTTCACAGTCAAACACTTTAATCATACTAGGTGTTCATGAAAATAAAATATTTTAAAGCACGCTTTTAGTCATTCTAAACCATGGTGTTGCTAACCTTTTCCTTCATCACTCTTCCATTAGTCTTGCTGCACTGTTACTCTCAGTTCCTCCTGTACTTGGCCGACATTTGCACTAAAATCAAACCCTCAGAGCTATCACCATAGCTGTGACCCAGGCAATAACAACCGAGGCACAAAAACTAACTACTCCTAATACAAAATTATAAAAGATAGGTGCTAAGTTCTGAAATTAGCTCCTTTTTTTTTAGAAAATAATGGCACTTTGAGTTTTGATTTTTTCCATTTCCTTTGTAATTCTTCTGGGTACATGTTACTGCAGTCACAGCATCATGGCTAATCAGAGTAGCTTTCAAAGTTAATAATGGCACATCTTCCTTTGCAACCTATGTTTTCCTTATTTGTAACACTTCTACCAACTCTTGAATTTCAAAAAATTATGAAAATGGCCATGCAAGCCTCAAGGACAATATACTGTCTTTTGTTCTCCTAATACATCAGTATGTTTGAAAAGGGAATTCCTTCACTTGCCTAAGGAATATTGAGCTGTGTTTATTGCCAATATGAATTGGAAAATAATCTTTGTTGTTAACTAATTTAATGAGATAAATGGAACTTTATTACCTAAGTCAAGCTAGGCTTAAAAACTTGGCTATAAATAGTGAGCATTACAGTGTAGCTGGCACACTTACACTCCATGACTTCACTATAAATGATTAGAAGGTCACACTAAGTTAAAGCCCAACTGTGGTGTCTCCTTTATAATAATACCGTTGCAAAATTTAACCTCACTTTGAAGCCCATCAAAATGTATCTGTTTATTCCTCATTCAGAAAGAAACTTCCCCACTGTGATGATTTTAGTGTACTGGATGTCATAATTGAGGAGAAATATATTTGCTGCCGGCAAAGGATAGCTTTTTCCCTGCAGAAGGCATAGCAGATCTGTTGAAGACGGGAGGCACAGTATCTAAGTACCACTTCCTCAGTTCACAGGGACAAAAACTTGCTGACACCCCAAAAATCCCTGATCTAGGAGACCAGCCCATGTTTCTTCTTGAACGCTCAGCTGACAAGTCACCTCCTGAATTGTCAGTCTTGGGGGCTTTCAAGCTATTGCCTCTGTCAATTACAGAGGAAAAACTATATAGAGGCAAGCCTGTTTTTTACAATTTAAGAAACCAAAATTCTGTCCCCCTTGTTAGGAAGTATTCAGATGATTATTATTTTTAAGGAGAGAAAAGGTAATAGCTTGTCAACCAAATACAAGGCTTAATTCAGAATGCACTGTATTCTACACCTTTTATGGTACTTCTGCCACTTCAAAACATGACCCCTTAATTACCAAAATGTTTTATTGACAAGAACACATAAAAACATTTATATCCTTGCTTCTGAAGGGAGATAGGAACAAAATCCTTTGTAAATTTGAAAAGAAAGCACAAAGAACAATATAGTGTAAGGTGGAAAAAAGCAGTCTTTGGAAATTTCAAATGCTTTACTCATTATTTTATTACAGGTTTGCACCATATCCTCTCCCCTGGTTCAATCCTGGACTTCTATCAGGATTATTTCAAATGCATTCACCAAACACAGGCATAAATATAGACCATAACAGTGACTAAACTCAGGACTCAGACAAAATTTCATTTGGCTGTTTCCCAAGTTAGTCAGACAAAGATATTTCAAAAGACATTAGTACATAGAGCCATTGTGGCCATATACAGCAGCAAATAATTACAATACCACATGGATTTTGCTTTGATTCTTACAGTTTTGACAGTGCATTTGCTACAAGGACTCAAATGCCCTTTCAAATACACCCAGTAGCCTGTGAAGAAAACACAGCAAAACTGCAGACAAATATACAAATTTTCACTTTCTTGATTTTGAGACAGAAAAGGTTCTGGAGTTTGGCTCCATGTCAGCAACATTTACAAGATGGTTTGGTTTTATGGTGCCTGAATGATGAGCAGTAAAAAGCATCTGTTGGAATTACAGCTATGATCAGTCTTTAATAACAGGAAGGTTTACAAATATTAGAATAAGGAGGTTGTGAGGTGAGGCAAAGAAATATATCTCTTCCCCAGCCAGACTGCTGACCCCAAATTACCCTAATAACAATTGCTTTGAACCAGATTGTTCCAGAGGGTTTACATCCTTAGAGGCTCTGAGTCTTCTACTTTTCATCTACAATAAATCATTGGGTGGTGTCTTACTAGCTAAAGAGAGAGAAATGCAGTTAATAGTTTCCAAACAGACGAAAAATTTACTGGCATTCATGGGTCACAAAATCCAAGGACAGAAAGTAAAAATAATGATTACTGTTTTGAAGAGTACTATCACATCGCTGATAAACGTTAAGACTCCATACAGACTCATTTGCTTGTATCAACAGAAGCACCTTCTTTGGTAAAAACAGACTATATATAACCTTCACTTTGATTTATACTAGGAGAACTAACTTGGTTTTCCTTATTTCTATTCCAGAGTCTACTTCTGGAAGTTCAGGTAGTTTGTATTAGGGACTGTAATAAACCCTCAGGCAAACTGTTTTCTATCAACATAAATTCAAGCATAGGACTACCACCAGCAAGAAAGCTCTGTATGTGCCATGAGGATTCTTGGTGGCTCTTGGCCACGCATTAATGCACAAGTTTTATCTACAACTTCCTAGTTTTAGCTCAACAACATTGTTATAACAACATTAAACACATCAGCAAATAAATGGGAATCCTGTTTTTTAAGTCCACTACACAGTTTTTGTATAATTTATTCTACTACTCTAAGAATGGGTGTTTTCACAGATATTTTTCTTCTACCACACATATGGTATGTGCCTTTGCGTTTCATAATGTTGATTTCACTCTACCATAATTGAGTACAGTTCTGTCCCTACCACCATGCCAGAAAGGCAACAACAGCAACAAAAACATACAAAAATCACTCTATAAAAGAATGTGATTGCAAGCTGTTTCCCTTGGAAGTAGATACAACTCTGGGATTTTTCCAGTTTTCTGTAGAATTTCAAAGTTCACCTACTAGGAATCTTAAATAAAATTATACAAAAAAAGTGCCTTAAATACTTGAAGACAGAATAACTGTGATGATAAATAGTGTACACAAAGTTGTCCATTATGAGGATATCACATTTCCAAGAGTTTATTATCAGAATGAAGTTCTGCTGAAGATTTTCCAATATTTTAAACGTGAGCTCCAGGTACCCTGATAATTTTAAACTTATTCCCAGAATTTGTAGCCCTTTGTATATTTTTTAATGGAAAGACAATTTATTCTGGTTCTTCTTTTTCTTACAGAAATGTATTTTCTTTCCTGTTCTTTTATCTTAAATTCATTCATGGAACTGTCATATGAAATCCTATTGCCAGTGTAACTTCAGCAATCCCAGTGGGTAGCCCTAAATTTGTAAGATAAATGACCTCAGGGTACAAGTCTGAGCACAAGTATACAATTGTCTGTACTGCATAGCTGTTAGCATTAAGTCCAGCCCTTTAAAACAGTTTTGGATAATGCCAAAAGGAACAGTAGTCTCCCAACCAAGGCTCAAGTGTGGTTTGTGGAATAGCATGAGCTGAGAACCAGTTCCAGCAGGCAGCAGGGATGAGTCTGTCTTACTCGGGGGAGGATGAGTGCACAGTTGTCTGGTGATAACCTTGTCCTGCTTCTTGTGCTCAGAGGCAGAGAATGGGTCTTTCCACATTTTATTTACCAGAATAAAGGCAGACGGTAAATCATATGAGTTTCTAAATGTAAGCACGCATAGTCATATCTGCTGCAGAGGGCACTGGGGCCTTGCTCATCTTCTGGGAAGTTGATGCAGGCTGAAAAGAAACATGTAGTCTCTGAAAAGATAAATCTCCCTGGGCTAGCCCTAAATGCCACCAGCAAGAAGGCAGCTTAGGAGGCCTCAGCCAACATTAAACATGCTGAAGCCACACATCACTTACGTGCTTATATAAGTGTCTCCTGTAAGACGTGATTTTCATCCCCACAACTAGCTATCACCTTGGTCCACTGCAGTTGGTCCGTACACTGAGTAGCACTGTATCCCGGTAGTGATACACCACAGTGGGTACATGAACCCATGCCACCATTCTTGCTTGGTTGACATCCCACCAGGGATGGCTCAGCCCATAGAATCGAGCTTTTGCTTTTGAAGGGCTCTAGAGCTTCATGTGATTCCTACACCCATTTATATACTCCTGCTTGTAGCAAAATGCCTGAAAATGGTCTATACAGGAGCAAGCTAGAGCCTGTGTTTAAAAGATGTTGTTCACACAGACTGAAAAGCTATGTGTGCTTTCCCTAATATTAGTCCTTAATCTTCTTCCAGGCCCTCTGAACCAGAAAAAAAAAAATAATTACTGTCTTCTAGAACTGAAACCATGAGCCTTTACACCAAGCTCCATGCATTACACAATAATTTCCAAAAGGCAGAGCAGTGCCTCTAGGCTGTTGGGGAAATGTGAGCGCTCATCTGGGACAAAACTAAAGGCTTTGTTTTACAAAGGAGGGGCAGAGAGCAGGATGGGAACGGAGCTCCCACCGAAAGTCAACAGGAGTTGAGACTTGAAGTCATTCTAAACCCTTTGACATTCCCAGTTCAGTTCAGTACCCAAAAACACTTAATAAATCACAAGACCAGTGAGGGAAAGGGAAGAAAGGGAAAACCTATCCCACATTGAACTGTAATTTCTACTAATTTCTGTGTAGGAAAATTTACTAGTACTCATTTCTCCTGTGAGAAGAAAAATCCTACTATTGAAACAAAAATAAATCACACCTTTTTTTGGTATTTACCGATTAAAAAATTCCTACATCAGTCTCCACACTGTAGTTACAAACAGCATGTCTGCTCCTGAAAACAAAGCAGGGAATCGGATTCTCACCGAATGCATTAGGATTAAAAGTATTCACGCTAGAACAAAGACAACATGGGAGAGAGCAGCTAATTCATCTGAGGATTATACTTAACATTCATTTCCCAGTAGGGAGATAAAAATAAAAGCTAAACCACTCTTTCATGCTGGCTTGGACCCTTTTATATCATTTTCAAATGCCAAGTCCTGAGAAGTTACAACCAGTCCTTACACTAGCTTTTGTGGCTGAAACATGGAGTCTACTCAAGAAAAAAAAAAAAAAAGATTTTGCAATCTCAAAAGACCGATAAACCTAATTCTGCTCCAGAGAACTTTACCTAGATTTACAGATGAACTCCTCGTATTGCCAGCCTCAGAAGAAATAATACAGTCCCCCTAAAACTAGTTGCTCCCTGAACAGCTGGCCCAGGCAACAAAAGACATTTAGTAGTGGAGTTAGTTTTGATTTTTCTTCTGCTTGTTGGGCCATTCACAGGACAGAGTCATGATACGACAGCATATTTAGGGGCAATCTTGATGATAAAGTCAACAAAAAACAGTGTCTTCCTTTGTTCCTCTAAACTTACCAAGCAAAGTTCTACTGACTTTTCCATTTCTCTCCTACAGACAGCTGTTACTTTACATTCAGATTCTGATCTTCTGATACAAAGCTCTTTCTCTGGCCTTTTACCCAGCCATGATCAAACTTCTTTTCCTTCTCCCTCACCCTTTTTTTTTTTTACAGAGGCTTTCCTGTCTGACTCTAACAGCTGTTTGTCCTTTACAGGCTCTGTCTTCCCACAGCTCACAGCTGCACTAACAGACTTTTCCAGCTATCTGCCCAGTCTCTGAGTCTTTCTTTTGGCTCTTCAGCAAATCCAGAATCTCCACCTGCATCTCCGGGTTATCCCCAACACTCAGAGTGGGATCTTGCTTTAATTTTACTGGCACAAGTTTTTAATAGCAACACTTAGTCTTTTTTTTTTTTCCTTAACTTCACTGGAACAAAAGAAGAAACTAAGAAAAATATAAGAGGAAACAAGGATGGTTTACTATCCAGCACATGATGAATAGAAGTCATAGAATCACTGAAATTAAAACTGGAAAAGACCCACCAACTATTTGGTCATTTTGTCTTTCCATGACAGCACAGGACCGTTCCCTACAGTACTTTTAAGGGCAATAAAGAATGTAGAATTAATTATTATTTGACCTTTTACTATGGTTCACAACGATATTACTGTATTGCTTTGCAGCCTATTTTTTCCTGTGTTCAGCTGTGTGTATATATACACCAAACAAGCTCCATCGCTTCCCTTTCCACTGCCACTCAGAAATGTTGCCTCCCTCTGTTACAACTTTGATCTGAAACACCTGAGCCCAGATCTCCTAGGTCCTGAAATTCTTTTCTCTGATGAAGAAAGGCTGAGGGTTTGGGTCTCTTTAGTCAAGAAAAAAGACAGCTGAGGGGGCACCTTATCAATGCTTACAAATACTTAAAGCGTGGGTGTCAGGAGGATGGGGTCAGTCTGTTTTCAGTGGTGCCCAGTGACAGGACAAGAGGTAACAGGCATAAACTTGAACACAGGAAGTTCCACCTAAACATGAGGAGGAACTTCTTTACCTTGAGGGTGGCAGAGCCCTGGCACAGGCTGCCCAGGGAGGTGGTGGAGTCTCCGTCTCTGGAGACATTCCAAACCCGCCTGGACGCGTTCCTGTGTAACCTGCTCTAAGGTGGCCCTGCTCTGGCAGGGGGGTTGGACTAGATGATCTACTAAGGTCCCTTCCAACCCTATGGTTCTATGATTCTATAATTCTATGATCTGGACTTGATCTATCTACTAAAAGAGAAACATAGGCTTCAAATTCTATAATCTGAGCTATTTATAAAGAACAGGAGCAACAGTTCTAAATTAAAAGAGGTCTCCTTGCCCTTCTGTTGCCAAGTTCTTCCTCCTCTTAGAACTATGGAGTCAGAGAACAACCGTGGCTGGAAGGGACTTTTAGATGTCAACCGATCCAAACTCACATCCAAGGCAGGACCAGGTCTAAACATCATCAGATTGTTTATGACTTTGTCCAGTTGAGCTCCAAGGATGGAGAGTCAACGAGCTGCTTTGGCAACCTGTTCCATCAAGCCACCACCCTCAGCGGAGAGAATTTTTGCTTTCTATTTAATTGCAATTTCCTGTCTAGGAACAGCAAGACGAGGGCTGCTCCCTGAGGAAAAGCAAACCAGCAGGGTGAGCAGAACAGGAGTGCTCAGTTGACAGTTTCAGACAAGGAGAGATAGTGAGTCTCTTCCAGGGTCCATCTGGGATCCACAGAAGACAAGATAGGAGACAAATCTACCTACTGTGTAGGCCTGGAGTCCATGCTGGAAAACCAGTCAATAATCTGGGACAGCAGAAGACAGTACTGTACCTAAAATATAGTTCAGACAAAGCCTGAGGGCCCAGACCTGACCTTAAATGAAGTCTCCAGGAAGGTTGTGTGAGTGGAGGCCTCAGTAAAGCTAGTCAGGGCCATTAAGGCATATCAGTACATTCACAATGCTGTCATTTCCCTTGCTGCTACTTATGTCCACTGGTTCTCTTCTTTTCACTGTGAACCTCTGAGCAGAGACTACCTTCATCTTCTCTATACGCGTTCACTCGTTAGGTAGTCAAGGGCACTGATTAGTCTTCTTTTCTTAGGCAAAACACAGCTTCCTCAGCATTTCATATAGCATGTGCTTTAGATCTCAACCATTTTGGTGGCCCTCCACTGGACTTTCTTCTGTATGTCAATATCTTTTTTGTCTTGTCTCTGTCCAGTCCCAAACTGGACGCAGCACTCCATATTTGGTCTCAAAAGTAACAAATAGAGCAGAAGAATCCCTCAACCTGATGGGTATCCTTTTTCTAATACAGTCCAGTATGTGCCTGTCATACATTGCTGCAAGGGAATATTTTGACTTATGTTTAACTTGTCCACCCAGACCCCCGAGACATTTTTGCAAAGCTGCTTTCTATCCTGTCAGCAACCAGCCCTTTTTGCATGTGTTTATCACATTTCAGGTGCAGAACCCTTTGCTTTCCTCTGTTGCACTTCATAAGGTTTCCATTAGTTCATTTATCGAGCCTCTCATGATCCTTCTGAATGGCAGCCATGCCCCACAGTGTACTAGTTACAACACATTCGTATTGTCAGTAAAGCTAATGAGGATGCGATTCATTCCACCACTCAGACACTAATGAAGACATTGAACAGTAGTGACCCCTGTACTGAACCCTGAAGAATCGCACTCATAACCAGTCCTCAGCTGAATTTCAAACTGTTGACCACTGTGCTTTAGGCCCAGTGATCCTCTTGCCCCATAGTCTGACTATCATGTCCATACTTCTCAATTATGGCTACACAGATGCTATGAGAGACCATGTTGAAGGCTTCAGTAAAGTCAAGGAGAAAAATATCCTCAACTCTTCTTTCATTCTCCAAGCCACTCTTCTCATTAACAAAGGCAATCTTTTTGGTCAGGGATTATTTGCCCCTGGAAGATCCATCCTGGTAGTTCACAGACACCTCTTGTCCTTCAGGGGGCTGGAATTGTCATCCAGGAGGATACAGCCTATAACCTTCCCAGGGACTGAGACTGGGCTGGCAAGACCCTTCTTGCTCTTCTAAAAGGTGGGCATGACATTGCCATTTTCCAGTTGTCAGAAAAATACCACAAATCCCTGATATTTCAAAGGTGATAGGTGAACTTCATTATTACAACAACCTGCTCCCTGAGTCCCCCCCAGATGGACACCACCTGGGTCCAGATACTTGTATATGTGCAGTTTGCTTAAATGGTCCCTCAGTCTTCATCTATCGTGGATGCCACTTCAGTCACTCTGAAGGGACCTGAGGGACCATAGTGGACTTTCACTTAGATAGCTTTTTTCAATTCAATTTCCAGTTTCTTTTCTCACAAAACATGTTCTTCCACGTAGTCTAGTTAACCAGAAAGGTAAAAACCCTTTCTGGGTACACACAGTCCTTGTGCCTGTGCAGGACCATGTGCCTTGGGCAAGACTAGGGCTTTTATATAAACTGTAAGGTTGGTTCTCCCACATAAACCATATATTTATCTATTTGATTATTTCCGTTTCAGCTGCCATTCTAACCTGTTGGAATTTTCACACGTAAATTACACAGTCAAATGAAGTCTCTTCATTTGAAGAGAATTTTTAGGGAGTAAAAAGCAAGCTGTTCCTTCCCTGATGGCTATAATTAAGACTATAATTGCCCTCCGTATCCTTATCTAAAGCTACTCAAACATTATTCAAGATAATTTTCCTACAGTTTCTTAGCTAAGAACTGACAAACCACTGTTTCACTCAGGTAAGCATATGCATGTAGCAGCATGAAAAATTGTCTTTTCTATATCCTATTTTGTGCTGTTCTCTCCATAACTGCTACGAAAGCCTCTCATAGGAGGAGAGGCTCCTGAGATTTGTTACTGCTTGCATTCAGAAAGTGTTAGTCAGTGTAACAGCCCCTCTACCTGACTCAGTGCTGACACAGGCACAACCATACCTCCCATGTCAAGTCCCTGTCACCATCATGTATACTGAAACTTTTTATTTGCTCTTTCTTCCTCTGCTGATGCAATCGCCATTGTTGTTGGCACATAGCAGAAGAACTGTGCGGATGACAGGTTATAAAAACGTATTGCTATTGTGCTGGGATGCGACAAATAAAGAGCTGAAGCCAGTTCTTCTTTCAGTAAAGGGCAGATAAGCTCCATATTTCTGTGAAGCTCTGAGTGCAAAGTAACTATGTTTTCATAGTTATGAAAAAACACTGTTTTCCCAGATTCACTGAAATGTTAATTACTTTGGATAATATAGTAGTTTAATCATAGTTATTACACTATTATTTTACCATTCATAAATTGTATCATTTTCAATGCAATGAACATAAACACATAAAACACATAAATAAATCCAGTCATGACTTTTCTGGGTGCAGTGTAGCCAAATGCATTTTTGACACAGAAAGAGAAAAAATGTCACTGCAGACAATTGCAATGGCATGTTATGGTCATATTCATTTACTTCCTCTCTGGAACCTCATTATTGCACTCAATGTCTTTATTTGTCTCCAAGGAAGCTCAGAGAACTACTTGGATACAAAAAAAAAAAAAAATATCACAGCGCAAGAAATCAGAATTGAAAACAAAAAGACATATGAAAAATTGACTTAAACGTTAACTTAAAAGTCATAGAAGTACAATTTTAAGGGCTTATACTGGAAGGCAGAAGGGCCTGCATAAGATTCAGAGAAGTTTCAGTCTGGAAACTACTGGTATAGTGAAAGTATAAAGTCTGAAAAGTAGCTTTTATAAACTTTGAGTCTTTCCCCCAAAACTGAGAATCTACACTGAGATCAGTGCAAGAGCTGTCACCCCAGTAAGCTACATGAACTTCATAAAACTTAGGAAGCTTGACATTATATGCTAGATCTGGTACTGGTAAATGTTGCCTTTATGACATTACTTTTGTCAAACAATTTCTGCCAGCAGAAATAGATACATTTGCTAACAAACAAACAAAAAACCACCAACCTTTTACAAATCCAAAAGATTTAATAGGCAAATAGATCTTGAGATCTTCAGGTGCTTGGCATTTTTACTCAGGACTTGCTGAGACATCATCTTTAGTGACAGTTTTGTCTGTATAAAAACTGAATAGAAATTCAACCTGGACCTCAAAATTGGGCCCTGCTGTTTTACTTTTGACAATCCACTGGAAACATGATGTTTTTCCACTGGTTGTGCCAGAGCAGTGGGAATTCTGTTTCATGCTTAAGCAGTGGAAAACTCTTTCTAACCCTGTTAGGTACAGTGGGCCTCAAAATCTTAACAAGTAAATCAAAAATTCTTATTTTAATAGGCGAGGAGCTCAAAACTTTTCATTGATTTGTCTGGGAGTATTTTATTGTAGCTACTTGCAATGTTCCTGTGAAAGGTGCTCAATATGTATTTTTGCCTTGCCAAGACTTTTCTTTTTTTTCTTTCTTTAACATAGTTCATTACAAAGAGACATCTAGCAGAGATTTTTATGATCTACATTTATCTGGTAAAAAAAGGCTGAGCAAATGGTTCATTAATAATGCCGAATCAAAACACTCTCTTTTAAAAAAATGAATACTGTTCATGCCAGACCTAAATTCATTAGTGCTTCCAAGCCATTGACTTAAAGTTTTTAAATATGTAATTTGTTTGGTAATTTTTTCCACATGTTTGTTACCTTACATGTCAAAAAATGTTGCCCCATAGATATTCTTTCTGTCCTGCTTCTAGTTCCTAAAATGCACCCTGTAGTATAGCTCCTTTTCATAGCTACTGAGTTGAGTATATCCACTTTATACAGTTTAGTAAAAATAGCAAGACTCCACAGACAGGGTCTTCAGATGGTTCTAATCAGCATCACTCCAAAGAGTTCAAGAAAGTGTACTAATACAGACCAGCTGAGGATCTGGCCCCTTCATGTTAGAAGAGAATGAAACCAATTTTTCTTGGTCTTTCTTTGGCTCTCTAATATGTGAAAAAAAGATAATATTCACTCTGTGTGAAATTTATCCCCCCTCAAAAGCAGCTTCTGCCAGCCTGTGCACCAATGCAGTATGTGTTAAGGAATTTATATTCTTGTAGGCAAAGTTTGTTTTATTCTATATCCTAGTGAATCCCTTCACAAGCGTAGAAAGCTGATCCCAAAAGGAAAAGCCAAAATTCCTGTGAGTTTTGATGGGGAGTTACAAAAACATTGGTGGTGCCACTGAGCTTTCCAAATTCATTCTCTAGCCCCATACTAGTAAATACAGTAGACTGGAAGAAGGTTCCTCCTGCCAACTGAACGTAAAGCTACAGCAGGTATGTCAGAAGGTTGTGTGTTGCAAGCTTTGTCCTTGCTTGGAGCAGGTCACCAACCTTGTGATAGCAGTAGTGTGTCCACAGACCTAAGCCTCACTGTGAGGTATGGTGTATTCAGCATCACATTAATTGGAGTCACCTTTCCTGGATCAGAGCTATAGTTCATGTCCCATCACTTTGGAGTGCTGGTAGAATAAAATTACATTTGCCCACAACATACAAACATACATATACAGTCATTCATGATCCTACTGTTTTTACCGAACGGGGACGTAAGGTCCCAGCCCAATAAAACATTCAAATCCTAGACTGATTTTCAGAATATCAGCATTCAGTGAGGCTATATGCCTGCTTTCAATGAAGTGCATAATTAAGCAGCTTGTAGGACTGGGGTCTCAAATCACGATGCACTGGCCATATTCCAGATTAAATCACGGTCACCACGTTCTGCCTATGTAAAAGTCTACTGCCAGTCCTTATTTCCCTTCCTCTAAATCAATAATGGGTTAAGTGATTGGGGCAGAGTAGTTTTCTGCACAGCTGATTCCATTCTGGTAATTGTGAAAGAATCTCTACGCATCTCAGCTGGAAAGCTTTGCATGCATATGTTGCTATATTCAATTGGTAACGTAATGTAGTAAGCATATGTGTGAGGAAAGGGAAAGGACAAGTGGGTCTCACAGATGGTAGAACAATTTTGTTTCTTTTTAAGGAACTCAAAGAAGAGCTGCCAAGTTCCAGCCACAGAGTTGAAGTAGCTTTGTTCATTGCTGGAAAAAGAATTATATTGGACAGCTGAAAGTACAGTGGTTGCTTTCTCTGTCCTTTCCTGCCCATCCCTCCTTGTCCACAACTGCTTTCTGACTTCAAACAGTAAAAGAGCCTCCCTGTTGATGTAACTCTTCTCTTCTGGTCCCTCAATACCAAAAGAGAGAGCCTCTATGAATTGCCACAATCCTGATAAGATCATTTGTGCTTCTTCTCTAGCGGACTATTTCACATAGTGCTGATAAGTAGTGTGAACGAAGGTGCTTATTAGTGAGTAATGCCTTTACACCACACTACAAAGACATGGGGAAGGCTGTTGTATATTGAACATGGACCACATGAACATGATTCTTTGTTCATCTCTACCCTGTCATTGGGGTATCTTTTCTCCATTATCGTTTCTTCTTCAAATTCCTTAACCCTGCTACTCCATGATTAACAAAGGATGAAGAGCAAAGAAGGTGAGCAGGAGATGATTTTTAAAAGGAGACAAGAAAAGCATGAGGAGATAAGGAGAGACAGTAGCAAGGAATAAGGAGGGAAGCAGACTGAAAAGATTCTGCAATGAGCTATCTACCAGACTCCGTGGTTTTTAGAATGATTCTGTCGTGCTGACCATCAGCACAGAAAAGTGACACAGTGAAGGGAAAGATGTGGAGAGGCCAAAGCGGTCTTCAGGCTTGGTGCAGTCTATTTGAAAAGCTGGGAAAAGCTTGGTGCAACATCTTTGGAGAATCCTTTTTGGGGAGAATCTTAATCAGGAACTTTGACATCTCTGCTGACAGCAAGAGAAAGATGCTCATCTCCTTTTTCGGGTATCAAAATCTAGTAATGATCTACAAATGGAAAAGATTAGGAAGGCTGATGTAACTCTACTATTGCTGCAACAGGGACAAATTTGGCCAATGCAGAACAGAGATGGCTGTGAGTCTCACAAATCAGCCTTCCTGGTGGTAGCTGAGTACTAGTCCCAGCTGAAGTAAGGGCTCAAGAAGCATAATAAGGAAAAGAAACAAACCAAAAGTTTAACTAAAAAAAGGGAAAGAAAGATCTTGGTTTGAGTTCAGGGTAAAAGTTCATGTGGTTCTTACTGTAACTGAGCCATTTCACACAAACCATCTGCAACTGTTCTAATAGTCCCCTTATACTTTGTCATTAAAATATCTTCAAGTGAGTCAAAATCCAATTTTTTTCTTCAGGTAAATTGCACTCTTTTGGACAAAAATCTCTTAAATCTTTTCCCACCCACTCATTCTCATTTTTATAGCCAAGGGACCAAAGCTGTATGTATGTTCAAGAGCTAGATTGACAAAGTAACTTGAGCACTGCTTAAACACCATAGTACACATCCCTGATGGTGGGGATGAACATCAACCACAAGCTAAAAGTCTAAGCTTCTTATGTAATGATTAAGATATTTTCAGAGAGTAGTGAACAGGCAGCGCGTGAGGGAAAATATCTCATGCAACCAGCAAGAAATGCCAGCTTTGTACTTAA
This sequence comes from Rhinoptilus africanus, assembly GCA_013400135.1. Lineage (NCBI taxonomy): Eukaryota > Metazoa > Chordata > Aves > Charadriiformes > Glareolidae > Rhinoptilus > Rhinoptilus africanus. The sequence goes on along the minus strand of VXBO01001939.1, from coordinate 90,130 downwards.
ACCAGGGAGAGAAAGGAAGTAAGCCTATGTCTTTCAGAGCCTAGAAGAGTGTGCTGGCCACCGAGATGCTTGTATTAAAAAAAATCACGGAAAAAAAAAAAAAAAGGACGTGATACTCACTGTCATTACCACCACCACTGCCTATTTGATGAAGAACCCAGTGGTATTTGGTTTGTTGACACTGCACCCAGCATTTTGATTTTATCAGGCTACACAGGCAAAGGAATGTCCAATCTGTGGATCCTCAAAATGCTTGACTGTGAGATAGGCACCCCATTACTGATGACACTCAGAGGTAAGGCCTTGCTGAGTACAGTTCATAAAAGCAATATAAATGTGTAAGGAATGTGAATGTTGGAGACAGTGCCTACGGACTTCAGCTACCTACAGTCTGGGAACTGCTCAAGAGGAATTTTTGGATCAGGACTTTGTGCTTGTGCATCTCCTATGGGGAGGAGATGAATCCCTCCAGATCTTTGAGGGATTTAGCTCCAAGAGCTCTATCCAGAGGCATTCAATCAAGTAGAAGAGCATAAATACTCTTTCACATCAACAGTATCCATTTCTTTAGCAACTTTTTTGTCAGCTGCTTTCTCTATAGTCTTTCTCAGCAGACGCAACTACGCACAAAGTCATACCCTGAGGTAGAAATGCTGTCAGCTTCCACACAGAGCTTCTGCTTGTTGGCACTGACTACACCAGAAGCTGTGCATGGAAACAGTATGTTTTCCAAGCTGGAAACAGCTATTGCATGCAGAATCTTACCCCGCAGTACCATTTCTATGCAAGCATCCTTGGAAGAGAATTTATTTCTTTCTTTGTTGATTCATTTGGTTTGACTGTCTGGAATCAACTGGAAAGTCCTATGTCTAACCCTATTTCATCTGTTAATTAGTAATTTAGCTGGGTAACTTGCTATAAGGCAAACAATTTGTTTCTGTATAACCCAGCATTAGAAACAATCCAGTCCCCTAGGACTGAAGGCCTTCAGCTCTTACCAATGTAGGGTGTGAAGAATCAAGCCAAACTTCCCCTTTCCTGGAGACACTTTTTTTTTGCCATTTTCATCTGCAAAGGTTGTGCACAAGTTCGATCAGAAGGAAATACTTATAATGGCATATTGAAGACAAGACAGTGACTCAAATGGAAAAGACTGATCGATAGGATAGCAAATGAAGCAAAGAATACCCAGTTATGGAAAAGAGCAAGAAAAGAGACGTGGACTATGGAAGCATATGCAGGCTCAGTGTGTTAGTGTTACCATGAGTACAAGATGTTAGGCAGGATGCACCAATTCTATGGGTAGGTAGCTCTAGAAACAGGGGGTCTGGTTCTCCTTTTTTAAAATCACAGTTAATACTAATAATGCCAGTGATTTACACGTGTCTAAAACTGATGAGATGAAGAAAGAAATCAGCCCTCAGAAGTGTAATTTAGATCTGAATTTGATGGTGGAAAGGAAGTTGGTGAAGGTGACACAGGAAAAAGATGACACAATTCTTGAGGAAAAGAGCAGCCTAGCTACACCATTCTGGATGTCTTGTACTTTAGAGAAAGGGCATTTAACTGGGGAGAGGAAAAAAGAAACTGAAATAGCCAAGAGCACAAGTGATTAAAGCTACAATAAAAATTTCAGCTGAGGAATCTGGCACTTAGTCCCAAGTTAGAGGCTTATAACGACTAAAATGCGGCAATTGTAATTTCCTGCCCTAAATGTGGCTTCCAGTTTCATGATACTTTTCTCTGCACAACTTTACACAATGAATGAGCAGTTGCCTTCTGCTGGTGGCCATGGCTGTAGTTCCATCACACCTCTTGCCTTAGCAGGAGATTCGTTTGTCTCCTCCTTCTCCAATTCCCCTTCATGCTCCAAGGAACTTCTCACATCCCAAGCCAACCTGTACAGCTTCTGTGGGAACTCCTGTGGTAAAGCTAACATCCTGGCTCACCCTGTGATCTGCTGCCCTGTGCCAGGACCAATGGAGAAAGGAAAGGCCATGGCAGTCAGATGGATTTGGACTATACTACAGACCTGAGGTCCTGCCAGAAGACATGCTCAGTTCAGCTCCAACCTAATACCGTGGCTCATTCTATTTAGTCAGAGAAGGCTTATAAAATATTCAATCACCCCTCTCTCAGCATGAGTTTCTTATAGTTGCATCTCAAGTGGTCTTCCAACTGTATATATACAAATAACCTTCTCTGAACCTGGAATAATATTTATCTTCTTTATGTACTCCAACCTGACACAGCCTTAACTGCTGTCACACTGGTAGCTTGCTTTTTATACTATTCCATACTGTCCTTTAAGTTATTTTTCTTGAAAGGCTGCACTGTATGCATGACAGCCCCAGTATGCAGAAGTTCCTGTATGAGAGCTCATATGATATCGCAGGCCGCTTTTAAATATGAATACCCAGATGAGTGAATTAGACCTTTCCTTTTACCCTACCATCATTGGTACCACCAGTTTTCCTGTCCAATTAACGCATTCATGTTATTGTCTGCCACCAGAAGCGTTTGTTACTTTCTGAGGGCAAGGATCAAGGATGCTCCAGAACTATACTAAAATGAATACCTGAGCCTTCAATACCCTCCATTATCATCTGTCACCAGCAGCAACATGCTGTTGTGATGTGTTTTGGGGGAAACTTTGTTGATGCTGGCACCCATTCTTCAATGAGGAAAGATGTGAAGTTCCTACTGAAGTTCAGAACACTAAACTATGGGAGCCGCCACCTAAATACAGCCCACTTGCAAGACCCATGACACAATAAGTTAATGAATCATAGGATGTTTCAGTGGGTGTTATTTAATTAAGAACATGAAATACAGAAACAGACTGAAGCTATTGTGAGAGAGACCAATAAAAAGGTCAAGAAAACGGCAAGAGAATTACTGAAAATTCGGCCTGGGAAAAAAAAAGAAGAGTGAGCACTTCTTGGGCAGGATGCTTTTATTAAAAGAAGTTTGAAAATGCACTGCAAGAATCTGCCCTCTATTGTTTAGCTTAAATGATATTCCAGGATAAAGGTGGTCATGTAGTACTGCATCCAGCTCTGGGGGCCCCAACATAAGAAGGACATGGACCTGTTGGAGTGAGTCCTGAGGAAAGCCATGAAGATGCTCAGAGGGCTGGAGCACCTCTGCTATAAGGACAGCCTGAGAGAGTTGGGGTTGTTCAGCCTGGAGAACAGAAGGCTCCGGGACACCTTAGGGCAGCCTTCCAGTACCTAAAGGAGGCCTACAGGAAAGAAGATGAGGGACTCTTTATCAGGGAGTGGAGTGATAGGACAAGGGGTAACAGTTTTATACTGAAAGAGGGTAGATTTAGACCAGATATTAGGAAGAAATTGTTTACTGTGAGAGTAGTGAGAGAATGTAACAGGTTGCCCACAGAAGTTGTGGATGCCCCATCCCTGGAAGTGTTCAAGGTCAGTTTGGAAGAGGTTTTGAGCATCCTGTTCTAGTGGAAGGTGTCCCTGCTCATGGCAGGGTGTCTGGAACTAGATGGCCTAAAGGTCCCTTCCAACCCACACTGTGATTCAGTCATTCTCTGATTCTGTGATTCTATCGTTCTATGTACTTATGCTCTTGAAGATGTAGAATAACAGTGAAACATGATGAAATCTAACACTCCTCAGCCCTGCAACTAATGACTCTTCCATGAATAAAAGTATCACAGAAGTCACCTTTGTCATTGCAAGCTGGAATTAAATACTCATTTTATCAGAAGCCCTTCAGAATATCCCCATGTTCAAAGGGAGGTTACTTGGGCAGTTTTCTGAGTGACCTGGTTTCTTTCAGTGAAAATCTTTCAGTGGGAACGAAAATCCACCACAGATCTGACTTTTCCCCAAGATATTTTGGCTTTTGTCACTTTTTTAAACTAAAAAATATTATCTGTGTTTTTCAGCTACCAGAAATAAAGTTTTGGAAGGCAAAAATCTTTTTATTAAGGAATTGAAAATGATGAGACAAACCACACATACTTCTAACCATAGCCATTCCACTTGAAAGACAGAAAAAAATAAACAGAGGTTGGTGCACCTATTCCTCTAAGTAAAAATACAGTAAGGAATAGGCTGGCTTTTTCCCACAAGTATGCTTATCCATTCCCTGTACCTATCTCTGTATTTGATAAAAAATGTATTTGAATGATAAACACTACAAACAAGCCAAGTTCTTTTCTCTCCTAAAGTAAAATAGGAATTAGTTCATTCAATTTATTATCTATTCCAGACTTGAACCAGTGAAAACCAGAGCATAATTTGGCTGCATGTTTCAGGTGTGGTGTTATTTATGACTACCTTAGTAACATTGTAATGACGAAAAAAGCCAGATGAAGACTTTCTAGCTGTGAATTGTGTTGCCCTAACAGTCAGGGACAAAATGATCTATTTTCCCTCCTAACTGTCAGTGATAGCACTTCGTGGGAATGACAAAATATGTTCTTCAGTGGAGCAGGAGGTTAGGCTAGGAAAAATAACTAGAGTGCCAGTCAGAGCAAAGCAGAGGACAATGGTAACATAGAGGGGCTGGGAGACAACTGCAAGGAACTTGAGGCTGAAGCTTGCTCTCTCTGCTCCATTTGCTTCTCCAGGCCCCGCTGTTTCCAGCCAGTCTGACCTCCCTTGAGTGAGTGAAGAGGTAAGAAAACCTGCTGTTATAAGAATCTACCTCCATGAGGAGCAGGAGGACAGGTAGGGCTCTGGACCAAATATCTGAGTGCAGTCAGTTTTGTTCTGCTAAGCATGGGAGAGATGCAGCATTCTTGTCTACTCAGCCCCTTACAGCATGCCTAGATTTTACCGCTGTCGCTACCAACATGAAATGCACAAGTCTGCTCATGAGATGGGAGAAGAAATGAAGAGAGGAGGCCAAGAGGAGAAAAGTGAGGCATTTTCACAGAATCACACAATCACAGAGTGGGTGATGTTGGAAGGGACCTCTGGAGGTCATCTGGTCTAATCCCCTGCTCAAGCAGGGCCACCTAGAGTCAGTTGCCCAGCACTGTGTCCAGGTGGCTTTTGAATATCTCCGAGGAGGGGGGAAAATTCCACAACCTCGATGGGCAACTCAGATCAGTGTTTGGTCATCCTCTCAGTGAAAAAGTGTTTCCTAATGTTCAGAGGCAACATGCTGTGTTTTAGTGTGTGCCCATTGCCTCTTGTCCTGACACTGGGCATCAGTGAAAAGAGCCTGTCTCTGTCCCCTTTGATTCTCCCTTCACGTTATACATCAACAAGACCCCCCTGAGTGTTCTCTTCTCCAGGCTGAGCAGTCACAGCTCTCTCAGCCTTTCATCACAGGATAGATGCTCCAGTCCTTTATTCATCTCCATGGTGCTTCATTGGACTCTCCCCAGTATGTCTATAGCTCTATTGAACTGAAGACCCCAGAACTGGGCCTAGCATTCCAAGTGTGATCCAACCAGTGCTGAGGAGATGGGAAAGATCACATCCCTCATCCTGCTGGCAAACTGCTCCTAATGCAGCCCAGGATACCATTAGCCGTCTTTGCCACAAGGGCACATTGCTGGCTTATGTTTAACTTGGTGTCCACCAGGACCCCCATGCCCTTTTCTGCCAAACTGCTTTCCAGTTAGGTGGCCCCCATCATGTACTGGTACAAGGGGTTGTTCTTCTCCAGGTGCAAGACTTTGCACTTTCCCTTGCTGAACTTCATGTAGTTCCTTTCGCCCCATTTCTCCAGCCTGTTGAGGTCCCTCTGAATGGCAGCGTGACCCTCTGGCACATCAGCCACTCCTCCCAGATTTGTACCATCTGTAAACTTGCTGAAATGCTCTCTGGTCTATGATCTAGATTATGAATGAAGATGTTAAACAGGCTTGGACCCAGAAATGACTCCTTGGATATTCAGCTAGTTACTAGCCACTGGTGGGGTACACTACTAGTTACTTACTTTTATTTGAAGACCTTCCCAGTCCCAGCAACATGGAAAAAAAGAAAGTAAAATGGAGGGAGTAAGTACATGCATCTCCTTTCCCTACCCCATGCTCTCAGCATCAGGAGGAGGGCAGGGGGCTGTGAGGCAGGGGGAGACTGCTGAAAGCCACACGAGCAGAAGAGACAAAGCTGCTAGAGCTGGTCTCAGAGCTCTAGATTAAGCATGATTAGGCAATTATTCCTATTGGCTTTGCTAATGTTTTGCTCAAGTTTCGCGTTATGCAGTGACGTCAGTGAAGTGTATCTAGTACACTAAACCACGAGTGCACCCTGCAACTTCATTACATAATCTGTGAGTAATAACTCTGCTCTCTGCAGCTGTTCTCACACTATTAAAAACTATAACCCCTTGACTGCTGCTGAATGTACTCATATTCCCATGTCAAGCCAAGATGACACATATTAAACACCACAATGACGCATGGAAAGGTCTGGTACAGTGCTTCCTGCCTTTATGGCCCTAACAGAGGATTACCAGACGGGGAAAATTATGTCCATTCCGCTCCAAAACACTGACCTCCAGTGGCCAAACCAGATGTCACAAAATACAGCCTCTGCTTTCGGACAAATGTGTTAACTTGTACGGGTGTTTCTCTTTCCAATGCTCTAAATTGTGTGAGGCAAATATTCCCATGAAAGAGTTGAGCACAGGACAGATTTTCTCCCTGACTTCTTACCTTACACCCTGGGCCTGCCCCAAAGCACGGTCCTGGCCGGAGCACACCATACAAGATGGCATGGGGGTTTCTTTTGTTTACAGAGTGAATGCTCGTAACCAACAGCTGGACAAAATTGTTCACAAATCTGCAGCACAGACTGCAGCTAAAAAGAGAAGAATTTCAAAGACATTAATGGCCTAAATTCCCACTCACATTTTTTTTTCTGTCCTGAAGGCACTCGCCCATGTGTTTGAACTGCTTTGCCTCTAGAGTCCTTGATGGTATCCAGAAAAATACTACTGGGACAGACTTAATTTTCTGTGATTTCTTCTACTGTCCCAGCAAAAGACTAAGAGTCCCTTAGAACAACAAGAATGCAGAAGCAACTATGATACTTTAAACTGGGCACATGACAACATTTAACGAGAAATTGTTACAACTAGAACAATGAGGTTGGGCTTGAGCAAAACCTCAGATGTGCTTATGGGTCTTTAAGCAACCCTAGCTTTGGTTCACCATATGCTTACATGATAATTCCACATCAATAGTATGATGTGGTAGCTCAGTTCAGCCAGCACAAAGAAAATCTAATGAACTCCTCCCATCACCTAATAAGCCAACAAAAGACCTCACACTTGAGCCTTTCAAAAGATGATTAAGGTCCCTTTGCGTTTCTGCAAGCCCAGTGCTTCCAAGGGCTCAAGCGGGGACAGCCATCAGTGACCTACTGTGTGTTTCTTATGGGCACACAGCAAGCCCAGGGCTAGAGTTCTCGTCTAGAAAGCAATTGTGCGATTTAGGAGTCCAAAGCCCCACTTTAGACATCCACATTTAACTGAAAAACAGTGAACTTTAAGCTTTCATAAGACTGGGAACTTTCAAAAGTGTAGTCTAAACACCTTAAAGATTATAAAAATGTTAGTCTTCTGTGAATTTTAATCACAAGTTGTGAACTAGAGGAGAAATGAGGGAAACCCTAGGAGGATGTGTTACTGCTTATTTCATTTTAGATACTTCGCGTTTAAATGTCATAGGTAGATGGGAAGTTACCATTCTCAGTCAACCAAAAAAAACCTATGGTTTTACTTCACCCTAAATTTAAAGACCTCAAAAGCTTTTGCATTTGCTCATGAGAGATGATGTCAGAAAAACACCTGGAGACACTCCAAGTGGCATTTTCTTTTTCCAAGTGTCAAAATATTCTGGATGGCAGCTCTCTATTTTGGAAATCATTTTCTATGCCAACACCTTCACTCTCACTTCAGTGGAAGGATGCTTAGAAACAATATATTTTTATTACATGTAGTTGCAAGATGGTGCCTACAGGCCTGACAACATCTAGGCTTTTAGAGTGGTAAACTCTGAAGAACAGCTCTGAGACTCAAAACTCCCCATTTATTCTGAGATACATGTATACAGTGCAGAGGCCCTTTGTAAGGATGTCACCTGTGCCAGAAGCAGTACAGTGGCAACTGGTACTCAGCACCTCCAGAGGTACCAACCTTGTTTGGAGCTCATAGCAGGCTCAGCAACCGTGCTACCTTGAGATGCACTCCACAACAAAGCCTAGGTGTGCCCAAAGACCCATTGCCCTGCAGGACTATGCTGGCATCACACCAGAAGAGGACAGAATGTGCAGCAAGAGGGGGAAAAGCATAGATGAAACACTCTCATCCTCACATGCAAACCCCAGGCAGGAGGGGGCAAGTATATTCTCAGTGAAAGTTCGTGTGAGTGTATACGTGTGCAAATATACGCAGTGCTGCCACCTTGACCATTGCTAGTTCTCCACCCAAACTCTGCACATCATGGTGGCAGGGATGCTGTATTCGTAGTTGGGAAGAGCGTGTACGGCCACAGCATGGCTGCAGTACTGAAGCAGGCTGCCTGGCTGCCTTGATAACCTTATTCTGGCACAGGGAATAACTGATTACTTCAGACTTTGTATGCCAGCCCTGAGCAGCTTTTGAAATGGAACATGTGCAAAGGCACGTGTATCCTAAACATCCTTGCTCTTTCCTCCTGTATAGATACACGGATGAGATAGTCGCTAAATTTAGTAGTTGCTATAGTAGAAAATGTATTATTGTTTTAAAATCAGGAAGTAACACATTCTCTCCATTCTTCAGTATTTACTTTTATGGGGTTTAATGTACATTCAAAAACCAGGTTTCAGCACTGTCAATGATTACAGGGTTTTTTCCCTTTTTCCTAGAATTGTCTTTCATGTAATGCTTTCCAGACTAGCTGAGCTTTTCATAAACAGTGTAGTGAAACTGTAATAGAATTGCTGCAGGTTTGTTGAGACTAAAGCCATATTAACTCTGGCTGGCTGTTGGCTTGGCAAAATTTGCCAGCTGTATGATGCAAGGTCACTCTTTCTTTTTTTTTCTTTTTTTTTTTTTTTTCCCCAGCACCATCCAAATCTCTTTCTCTTTTCCAGAGTATTATATCATATGCCAATTTTTTTTTTCCAGTGCACTTAGTGTAATATATCCCTGAAGCAGAGAAACAGCTATATTTTGACATTTGGCAAAAACAAAGCACAGAGAATGATGACTCAAAAACAAAGTAAGACAATCAGACTTGTCTTCTGAAAGGTGCACAAAGAATGAATGCTCATGACTGTAGGCCAAGGTTTTCAAAGCTGAAGGCCTAAAATTAAGCACTGAATGAAGGGTGGTCCTGGTCTGCATCATCATCACCATATCAGACATTCTGAGAGTAAGACCACATTAATGAGGAAGGTCTAAACGAGAGGCATTCAGTTTTACTATTTACCCTTTTTTT
>VXBO01001939.1:1794-66309 GCA_013400135.1 Rhinoptilus africanus | reverse complement strand
TGTTTTCCTTCTGCATGCAGGTTCCACTGTTGTTCCCAAAGAATGCTAAAACACTAGCAGAAAGAATTTGCTGGTTCAGATTCCTGGATAACAATTCTCTTTGGTGAAAACTATTTACCTTGGCAAGAGGTTTTTGATTTTCCAACTGTCACTAACAGGTGCAGCCAAAGTCTGAACCAACAGATACTTCGTGGTTTATGTTCCCAAAGAAAATAAACAAATAAGTACAAATGAGTTTTGCTCCAAACATCAGTTCACAATACATGGTCCCATTGATTTGAGTCAACAGATAGGGGCATAAAGTGTTGAGTCCAATAACATGCAGCAAAATTCTCTTTTCATCCATCAAATGGCAGCTTATTTGGCTGCAATATTTGCAAATTATTTCTCTTTCTTTAACATCAAACTGGAGAAACTGGACAGTTTCCAAGAGACAAAAAGCAAACAAAATGCAAAGCTGCTGCAATATTTGTAGAAGCCTGTCCTTGTCTGTCAATGAAGCCAAATGATTTGCAACACTGATTGAATGAAGACTGTGGTACACAAAGAGAAATCAAAAGACATGATAATGATTAATTGAAGACCAATTGATCTCCGGTTAGTGCAGTTTGAAATATCTTGGTTAGTCTCCTCAGACTTTCTACAACGTGGCTCCTTACAAAGGATGGCTTTGCACTTACCCCATAGCCATCAATATCAAATTTAGGTTGGAAAAGACCCTTAAGATCATCAAGTCCAACCGTTAGCCTAGCACTGCCAAGTCCACCACTAAACCGTGTCCCTAAACGCCATGTCTACACATCTTTAAATACCTTCAGGGATGATGACTCAACCACTTCCCTGGGCAGCCTGTTCCAATGCTTGATAACCCTTTCCGTGAAGAAATTTTTTCTAATATCCAATCTGAACCTCCCCTGGTGCAACCTGAGGCCATTTCCTCATCTCCTGTCACTTGTTACTTATGAGATGAGACCAACTCCCACCTCACTACAACCTCCTTTCAGATAGTTGTAGAGAGCGATAAAGTCTTCCCTCAGCCTCCTTGTCTCCAGGCTGAACAACCCCAGCCCCCTCAGCTGCTCCTCATAAGACTTGTGCTCTTGACCCCTCACCAGCTTCGTAGCCCTTCTCTGAACCCGCTCCAGCACCTCAATGTCCTTCTTGTAGTGAGAGGCCCAAAACTTAACACAGCTGAAAAGATGAATGCATGTCTTCAGTGCTATAACTGAGATTAGGTCTAAGTTTCAACTGTTTTATCACAGCTTCAGTAACAAATACTACAGTTTGAGATGAAAATGTTTCCTTGCTTTACCTAAAAACAACAGATGGTTGTCAAGCAAAAGAAAAAAAGGCTCTTTTATTTATTATTTTTTAACATAGGAAGTAAGCACATAACTTTCAGGTAAAATAACTGAAGTCTGAGGACAGGAAGACTTTTTTGTTGTAGTTACCTCTATTTACTGACTCACTGCAAAATAACCTTTTCTTGGCATGTCCTGTTACTTTAAATAGTAGTTGCACTAGACCAGTACAACACTAGAGGGAGCTCCAAGACAGGCTCAAAGCCAGCTCTGCCCAAAAAGTGGAGGCTTTAGGTCGGGCTTTGCTGTGCGCACAAAGCGGTGTAACTGGGAGGGTTGTGTTTGCCTTCAGTGCTGTCTCTCGCGATTATCACTGTTTTATTCTTGTGGAGCTGATAATACTCTCCTTTGCAACAGCCACCAGATTTTCTGGTGACGATACAACTGCCATGTGCTGCCTTCCCGATACTTAGGCAGAAGAGAGATGAAAGCTGCTTTGGAATCAGGATGGGGCTTCCTGGTTGGGAGCTCACATGATTAAATGATTAAAGATTCTTTTGCGCACATGCACAAGAGGCAAAATTAAGGCTGAACAAACTGTCTGAATTCATGATTGGGTTTTTTCACTTCAAAAGGCTTTACTTTGGTAATGGTTTAACTTTTGGGGTGCAATATTTTATTGCACCCAATTAAGTGTATCAGTCTTAATTAATTTTAGAAAATGAGAAGGCATTTTATAGTTCAAAGCAGATATTGAATGCCCAGAAGAGATAAGGCAAAACATTAGAAACAACTGGAATGCTTCAGTAACATATCACCTGAAGAAAGTAAGCAGGTCAACATAAAGTTTTTATTTGGCTGCTCTGGAAATTATCACCAGAAAGCCTCATCTTTGGAATTCAGTCATTTTGGAGGTCCCCCTAGGAGCTTTCAGGATACAGAATCAGGATTATTACTTTCTTTGTTGTGCTTTATGAGGTTCTTTGTACAAAGAGTTTTTCCTCATTTGTACTGCAAATAAAAATGTAATAGCAGTTACGGCCTATTGGGAAATGCTCTGCAGCAAAGTGAAAGAAATAACTCAACTGCAGATGTAATACCTGCACAAGCTTATCCTTAGAGACTACTGGATCAAATAATATGGCTTTGCAGGAAAGTGCCAGCCAACAAATTTCTGGGGCAAAGAGAATTATCATAAGTAGCCTTGAAAGCCTTGGGATGAGCCTCTGACACAGCTCACAGAAGGAATTAGTTTACTCCAGCTTATCTCTGTCAGTGGTCAGTACTATATACTGCAGTGTAAAGGCTCCTAAAGGGTATTCATGAAATGAAGTTCCTCTAGAGAATTTTTTCCTCCAAGTTAACAATTGTTTCTCTAAACCATGAGGATCTGTAGCATTTACCCTATAGAGCTGAGCAGTGAGCACAGAAGCTGGCATTAACAGATTCTGGGTTGGGTTTTTTTGGTTTTGGGTTTTTGGGGTTTTTTTTTGAGGTCTTTTATATCAACAGAATTTTACCAACAACATCAGGGGGAGCATTTCTCATTATTTCCAATTTTCAACCAATCATCTTTCAATTCTGTTCAAAACTTATTGGGGAAATGCAATTAAAATTCAACAAGAAGAACGTCAGAGGAATTCATAGTTCACTGTTCTGCCTTCTAATGGCTCTCCCCCCTACATTTAATAGTTCCAAATTTACTCCTGCAGCCTTCAGAGACAAAGATCTGAATAAGATTTTAATAATGCCTGCCTCTCTTATTTTGCTCCAGGTATTTAGACCCTTCCTCAGAGAAGAAACTTGCCTTTCAAATTTTCCTCCGATCTTTTCGCTGTATGTTCAGCCTGAGAGGTCCCTCCTCATCTAAGCTTCAGTGTAAAAGATTGTTGCTCTGTAACAGCCACTCATTGGATGATGACATTCTGCCAGTTATACAAAAAACACTTTCAACCAAGCCCTTACCACAAAATCAACTGCCTTCTCCCAATTCAAAGTTTCCATGTGAAATTGTATCTTTAACATAGAATTATATTCACAACTGGACAGACCTCCCAGCTAAACAAGCTCTTTTCCCCCTCTTATAATCTCTCCCAGGTGCTGTTACTGTTTTTCCTACTCTCTGCCCCTCTGCAGGCATACCACAAAACTCTACTACAGTGCTTCATTTATTTGTCATTCACTGTAGGAAGCGTAGCATAAGCCTATCAGCCCACTCTCCATCCAGGTCTCACTGGAGATGACTGCTGGTCTATGAGGCTGTATAGGAATACCTCATGCTATGAAAACATAATGTGCATTCCAATACCCTCTTCTTCATTAAAGCCACATTAAACTCATAAAAGCACCAATTTGAATAGACACTAGGATGCCAGCATAACAAAAAAAATATATTTTTAATTTCTCTATTCTTGGATTTTCTATCTCGAAGCTTAAATGAAGTTTAAAAGCATCATTGTGTCCCTTCAGACACAGCAAACACTCAAAAAATCAATCTATTATTATACATTTAATTTGTGGATTTTATTCCAAGTGCCATGTTGGGGTTTGCACTCCTAAATGACTGTTACTGTTACCGTATGATATTTGAATATTGCTAGTCCTTGCAGGGACTAACAATTAAATATAAAAGATTTTTCATAGCAAAGGTGTTCTCAATAGTAAGACCCAGGATTTCATTACCTTGAAAACTAAAAATAATAAAAAAACACATTTCAAGATGAGTTAGAATTCTTTGGAACAGATTCCAATCTGTTGATTTCCCAGCCATACAGCAAAAATACAGCAATCAAGGAGTAATACACTCCAGACAGTGCATGTTGGTATGATTACTGCACGCCTCAGGTGGTATTATAAAACTTAAAGTCAGTGAACTTGAACCACCCAAGAAGAAGAAGAATTACTCCATCAGCATTTCCTGGGAAGTCAGCACGCTATTGTGGAGAAATTAAAGCAGACTTCTGTATGCACTCAATTCTAGGCAGCTTACTTTTTTTTGTTGTTTGGCGTTTTCTTGGTGAAGGAGAGTCATAAACCACAGATTTGCATAAAACAATACATTGGTGAGACACAGTGGTTTCAAATTATCTATTTAAATAAACTAAGACAGAAAGAATCAGGAAGACCTTGAATGTCAAGGATGGAACTTCTAATTTGAGAGATCCACTCCAATGCATTCCAACTGTGGGCTAATCGCAGGCTTCAATTGAACAAGTCCAAGTCTGACTCAATTCAGAAAAGAGGTTTAGGAGAGCACTCTCAGGAGTGCACCTGAGCTCCTGTCTAGCCCTGAGCAGAAAAAAAAGGATCTTCTCCATTCTTTTCAAGACTAAATTTTAAAGATCTGTTTAATACCACATCTAAACTTTATTTTCATTTCAAATTCTACTATTTTTCCAGGAAAAAATTTTCTTGTTTTCCAGCCAGCCCTGTGCAGCACTACAGTGTCCAAAAAAAAAAACCCATAAACAAACACAAAACCAAAAAAAACCCCAAAAAAACTAGAAAGACATATGTGTATTAAGCACATTATTTTATAAGCAGAGCATCAATTTTGTATGTAGATCCAGCTACAGACCATGTGATTAAACTTTTGTCTCACCATGCTGATGACCACCTAAACGTCTGGAGAAAAAAGAGCTTAAGAAGACTTAAAAGTTTGCTAGAAAGGCTGTTTGTTACCTTGTGGTATAGGCCACAAAAAAGGCACACAATGAATTGTTTTGACTTTCCTATTGGATGGCTATGGCATCTATCTTTGAATAGCTTAGGAAGCATTCTCGAAAGGTTAACACTTGAGAGGTTTAGGTTTCAATTCTCAGCTGTTTTGCTCACTGATTTCCTTATTGTGAATAGGGATGCTGGTGTTTATCACATGGCACACACACAAAGGATGTGATATAAATATGTGTTTATGATTAAAAGTTTCTTAGCTGAAGCAAGTACACTAATGCAAAATGGTTACTGTCATCTTAGCCATATTAGGTCAAAGATACATTTTATCTACCATAATCACAAAGACAGTGATTGCTATGAGTTTGACAAAGCATGTGTGCACTGATTTCATGGCTTTACTTCAGTGTTTTATGCCATAGCAAAGAAAAAAAATAGGTCTTTCTAAAAACCAAGAAAAGCAGTTCTGCCCAGAAAACTATGGCTAGAAAACAGGTATAATAACAAATTAGCATAACCTAAAACTCAAACATAAGGCTTTACACCTCTAGACAAGAGTTCAGAGACTGAATTTGTGGCCCGCCTTGTCAGAGGCCATAGAGTGGGATTCAGTTGACCTTTAGTGCCATTAAGGGTGCCCTAGAGTGCCCCACTTGTTCAGTATGTCCGCCCCTGGGGGACTATGTGGTCTAGAGAAGACCCATTCCTTTCTGAAGCTGAAGGTGGACATGAGTCAACTTACCCAACAGAATCTCAAATGGCAATAAACATTCATGTTTGTGGCATTAGGCCATACTTGCCTTCGGAGCCTTTACTCTCAGATATCTAGTTTAACTCTTAGTCCTTATTTCATCCACAAGACCACAAATCATGTGTGCCTTGATTTCCTGTTAAAGACAGGACCTTACTGTCACAGCTACCAAAGGGAAGATGAGAGGAGAAGGGAATGCTGGCAGGATAGAAAGAAGGAAAGGTACAACAAAGCTTAGAAAACCTCTGTTGACGCCCAGGGCCACCTCCTGCTTCTTCCAGATTGCACTGCCCACTGCCAACTATGCTCACCTGAGCCTAGTTCTCAACAGTTGTAGGGAGCAGAACAGAGGAGACTTCATGTGCAAATATAGGAGCAAACACAAAAGGAAAGAAATAATTTGTCTCTGAGTAAAAATAGCTCTTGATAGTATTGAGTACAAATATAGAATCATAGCATCATAGAATCATAGGGTTGGAAGGGACCTCAGTAGATCATCTAGTCCAACCCCCCTGCCAGAGCAGGGCCANAGGTCCCTTTCCTCAGAGCTGCTCTCCAGCAGATCATCCCCTAACCTGTCCTGGTGCGGGGGGTTATTCCTTCCCACGTACAGCACCTTAC
Organism: Rhinoptilus africanus; assembly: GCA_013400135.1. NCBI lineage: Eukaryota > Metazoa > Chordata > Aves > Charadriiformes > Glareolidae > Rhinoptilus > Rhinoptilus africanus. The sequence continues at coordinate 59,964 of VXBO01001939.1, read as the reverse complement.
ACTTGCCCTTATTGAATTTCAGGAGAAATTCATATGTTGCACCAGAAGTAGTGCAACAAATATAATAGCAAAAATACCAGATACTTCTCATTTACCAGAACCTACCAATTTAATAAAACAATAGANCCCCCCGCCCCCAGCTCCACAAATCTCTGTATTCATTGTGGATTAATGAAATTTAATAATGGATTTGCTGAATTAAACTCAACCATCAAGTGCCAAAGCCTACCCTGGCCTGGCCAGGGTTGTCAGCATTACTTGGTCTTCTATTTTCTTTGGCACAAATTGCTATTTCTTTCCCTTCTATCTGGAATGACTTTGCACATGAGAAGCTACAAATAGAACAAAGCAAAATAAATCAATTAGATGACAGCATAAAAATACGTCTTATTTAATTAGATTTGCAACTTAACTTGTGAAGCTAAGAATCATTACCTTGCAGTGATCAGGTGCATGTCATCAGTAGGTAATTAGCTGCACTGCTTGCACTAAGGATTCTAGTTTTCATATTCCTGGAGTACAAGTATCAATAGCATTAACACTTCACTGAGATTCATTCTCAAGACTTCAGGTATTTTTTTTCAAAATACATATGTAAAGTAAACGCAATAATTTTCTAGATTTGTTCATTGATCTCAGCGTGAATGACTACAAATAAGGTAAATCTTCAGAGTTCAGTGCAAAAATACCTGAGCTTGTTCTGGAGCCATCCATGAATATGGCCACATCTGGCCCATTCAAGATCCCAGCTAGTGCTGCTGGGCACTGTTCAGGATTAACACAGCCCTCATTCTTCCAGACCATTCCTCATGTCTATGCATAACACTGTGCTGTACCAAATGGAAATACAATTATGTTCACACTACCCTTGAGGTTCTCTTAACCTCGTTCTCATTGCATTACTCTGGGTAAGTATTCACAAACTGAACCGTAAAATGTTTTAAATCATAGAATCATAGAAATATTTAGGTTGGAAAAGACCCTTAAGATCATCGAGTTCAACCATTAACCTAACACTGCCAACTCCAGCACTAGACCATGTCCCAGGGCACCACATCTACACATCTTTTAAATACCTCCAGGGATGGTGACTCTACCACTTTCCTGGGCAGCTTGTTGCAGTGCATGATAATCCTTTCAGTGAAGAAATTTTTTCTAATATTCAATCTTGTTGAATTGTGCCCCTGGCACAACTTTAGCCCATTTCCAACCCCTACCTCGCTACAGCCTCCTTTCAGGTAGTTGCAGAGAGCAATAAGGTCTCCCCTCAGCCTCCTTTTCTCCAGACAACTCCAGTTCCCTCAGCTGCTCCTCATAGCATTTGTGCTCTAGCGCCTTCACCAGCTTTGTTGCCCTTCTTTAGGCACCTCAATGTCTGTCTTGTAGTGAGGGGCCCAAAACCGAACACAGTATTAGAAGCACAGCCTCACCAGTACCGAGTACAGGGGGACGATCATTTCCCTATTCCGGCTGGCCACACTATTTCTAATACAAGCCAGGATGCTGTTGGCCTTCTTGGCCACCTGGGCACACTGCTGCCTCATATTCAGCCAGCTGGCCACCAATACCTCCAGGTCCTCTTCCAGTCAGGCAGCTTTCCAGCCACTCTTCCCCAAGCCTGTAGTGCTGCATGGGCTTGTTGTGACCCAAGTGCAGGACCCGGCACTTGGCCTTGTTGAACCTCATGTTGGCCTCGACCCATTGATCCAGCCTGTCCAGATCCCTCTGCAGAGCCAACCTACCCTCCAGCAGATCAACACTTAGCCCCAGCTTGGTGTTGCCTGCAAACTTACCGAGGGTGCACTCAATCCCCTCATCCAGATCGTTGATAAAGATATTAAACAGAATACTGGTGCCAATACTGAGCCCTGGGGAACACCACTTGTGACCAGACACCAAATGGATTTAGCTCCATTCACCACCGCCCTTTGGGCTTGGGCATTCAGCCAGTTTTTTACCCACTGAAGAGTATACCTGTCCAAGCCATGAGCAGCCAGTTTCTCCAGGAAATTCTGTGGAAAATGGTGTCAAAGGCTTTACTAAAGTCCAAGTAAACAACATACACAGCCTCTCCCTCATCCACTAAGCAGGTTGCCTTGTCATAGAAGGAGATCAGGTTAGTCAAGCAGGACCTGCCTCTCATAAACCCCTGCTGACTGGGCCTGATCGCCTGGCGGTTCTGTATGTGCTGCATGATGGCACTCAAAATTATCTACTCCATAACTTTCCCCAACACTGAGGTCAGATTGACAGGCCTGTAGTTCCCCGGATCCTCCTTGCGGCCCTTCTTGTGGATGGGCATCACATTTGCTAACTTCCAGTCAACTGGGACCTCCCCGGTTAGCCAAGACTGCAGATAAACGGTTGGTTTTTGTGAAAATTTGACTTTTAGCATGTCGATAGTAAATAAATCAATTTACAGTAAACTGGTTTGGAGTGCAGTGGTAAAATTTACTTTTTTTTTTTTATTTTCTTAAACACGCTGCCTAAGGAAACCAATCACTCTCACAATAAAACATCTCAGTGTCAAGTTTCAGGCTTTTGCCTGTCACCAGCCTGTACCATGCTAACTTTGAAGTGCATGCTCAGGGCCACAGATAAGGATGCAGGGATGGTTAGAAGATGTGTACAGGACCAACAAAAAATGTGGGATTTACAACAATAGGAATGTGGACCTGTCCTGGGATTCTCATGCTTTCATGTAACACTGGATGGAAAAAGAGGGGTTGGATTTGTGTTTCCCGTCCTTCTTCATCAAATGACAGAATCTAACCTCTCCAGCTCCATACAGTCACTTTACTCATTTTTCAGGTGACACAATTGTGCATTATATTTGTTGTATCTACATTCATGCACCTTTTCATGTCATATCTCAGGATACAAAATTACACAGATGTATCAGAGAATAGGCAGCAACTTGAATCTAAATACCTAAATTCAGCCACATAACAAGGGACATGAAATCACACTTTGACCCTTGTCAGAGACACCCTTGTTCTTAAGAATAACGCATTTAGGCTTTGAACAGATACTGGATTTTACTTATCTGAGCTGCATACAGTACATCAAAGTAGCAGGCTGAGTATTTCAAGAATTCATTTTATTCAGTAGGGCAGAACAAATTTAGGCCTAATAAATTCAACAAAGACAAAACCGAGTCTTTTGCCTAGTTAGTTCTTTTCTGAACCAATATAGTGTTCCCTCACAAGACTTCTAACAAAGGGATGTTCTAACAAACAGCAATACTGAAAAGGAAGGAATTCAAAGCTGTCACTAATAAGCCAATTACTATAAAATATCATACAATAAGTTAACATTATGCACAAATAAATAAGGAATTGTCTTCAGTTGTCCACAAGCAAGCTCATCAGAAAATGCACGACAGCCATTTAATGGGCGAGTTCAAATGAATGCTTACATCTGTCCTGTAAAACCATGTTCTTTAGTACCACCCAAATGCATGAACCACAAAAAGATTGATGCTGTGATTGCAGTGATGCTACATCCAAATTGTATTTCCTCCTAGGAGACCTTTATCTGTTACTGATGATCTGTTGAGAAAACGTGCCATTGCCAGCATGATAGCTTTATCAGAGGGAAGGACACAAAGGGACATGCAGTACTGCAGAGCCTTCCATTAAATGATAAGAAAATAAGAGAAGTTTCAAGGATTTTCTGAGAAGGATGAACAAGTGGGAATTCTGATGTAAACACTATGTGAATTGACAAATGCACTAGACAGAAATTTCCTCAGCTCACCCCTCATCGTATTAGGTACTCTGGTTTGACAAGTAAGAAAGTCTGCTGGAGAAACAGCTGAACTGTTCTTATGCCATTTGAGTCTCACTTTCTTTATCATAAGGCTCAGACACCAGGTTCAGTTACCACAGTTCAATGAAACTGCCTCAGCTGAGCTGCCGGAACAGGCCAGGAACAACTTCAAACTCTGTCTCATAACAGCTAAAATGTGTGCACTTGAACGTCTTTCATCAGCTAAAATGTGTGCAGTTGAACATCTTTCATCACAGTTTGAGAGCATTTTCACTTTGCATTTGCAACGGGCTAGAAGCACTCCCCAAAATGGTTATCATCATTCAGCTGATGCATTATGCAAGCCACTGTAAATCCATCCATCTTGAGCCCTGGCAGCTTTAGGACACGGACCATCAGTCAACTATTTGTAAAAACCCCAGCAAACTATAATTACTGAACTTGAAGGATATAGGAAAAGAAGGGGGAAACAGAGGAAAGCTCAATGTGTATCTAAAGCAAGCATAGGACAAGTAAAAAAAAAGTGTTTTCAGTCCACTTAGCTCTTGTACAGCAACATCCCAAGGAGATTCCCACTTCCACAGCTCAGATTAAATATGCCAAACTAGTGGCAATAACGTTGAGCTTTGAGTACAGAAAGGTGCTTGCTCTTAAGAGAAAACAGAGTTAGAGATTAGAGAGAGCAGGGAGAACCAACTCTTCTAGTGCTCACTCCCAGTCCCATCAGTGACCTGCTGTGCAATCTTTGCTCACGCTTGGGGAAAATTGAGAAATAATACAAATTGCATGTCTGTAACTGGTGTGAGTCAGCCTATTTGCAGCTGGATAAACCCCGAATCATACCATCAGTTGTACAATGCTGGAATTTATGATGATTTAACTGGGGGAGAGGGCAAAAGAGGGCCAAGATCTGGTCCCACTGAAGCCATTAGGACAAGATTTTTATCCTGAATCTTGTGAAAGACAAATAGATTCTACACTGAAAGAGCAGAGGGGAGGGTACGCTTAAAAAAACAACACGCCAACCAAAACCAAACCACACGGAATAACACAAACAAAACAAAAACAAAACAAGCAAACAAATGAAAGGTCACAGAAATGGTATTTAGTGTTAAATTAATCTTCATTTATTAGCTGAGCTGTCAAATATTTGGGAGTTATAGGCTGCAGAACTTCTTTAATTATGTATAAGGCACCTGTCTTTTTGACCTAGTGTTTGCGATTCTGCAAGCAATTTCCCTAATTTTTGAGGCAGAAACACTGATAAATATAAATATTAATTTTCCTTTGAAAAGAAGTACTGAAAAGCTAGTGTAAAGAAGACATCACTTTTTGAAAATTCTCAACGTTTTTATCAGAACACAAATCTTCTTCATATAAATGGTTTCAACTCTGCTTTCAATCATTCATCCATTTCCAGTAGCAAAAATTACCACACTTCATGTCAAGTTCAGTTGGCTCCCTGGCTGCAGCAGAAGTGCCACTCTGAGCATATCAAAACCCCAAACTCTCTGAAATGAGTAATAAAACTAATATTGTTAGTTCGTTGTTTATTGGGCATTTGTTTCTTTTGAAGGTGAGGAGGGATTCAGAAAGCATCCTGGCCATCACAAGGGATCGTTATGGGAGTAGAAAGAGCACACTGATGCAGAAGCGATGCTGTTCCCACAGCTACGCTCCCTCCATCCCTAGAGTGTTTTCCCCCATCTTTTCTCCCCAGCACCACCCTGCATCTCCTCCAGCCTCCTTGAGAAGGTGTGCCAGGTGAAAGCTCATGGGGTGGGAAGCCGTGTGGCTAGAACTAGCAGGAGTGGAATGGGCACAGAGCACCAGCAGGTTCAGCTGACTGAAGTACAGCAGTGGGGAGCCAGGAAGCAGGCTGCATCTGTGCACACGGGTGGGCACGTGATGGCCTGTCTCTCTCCAAGGAAGCTGGCAAAAGGAAGGAAATTACCCTGGATGAGCCTCAGTGGCTACACAGATAATGATGTTTGAGGAGGTGGAGGCACAAAAGCTTCAAAGTGATAACCACAGGTTTATTTTTGCATTCCCTTTTAAGTGCTCTGCTCCTGTCTACTTCTCTGTTGCTCGTCCCCCTCCCTTTTGATACAGCATAAAATAAGGAACGTGTCTTTACTGAGACATAGTGTGGCTACTCAGCTTCCAAACCAAATCACAAGGCAGATGAAGTTCAGATCTGTTTGTTGCCTTCAACACAGATGCCTTTTAACCTACTCCGGTAGTGTTTTATTTTTAAAAAGTGTAGAAGAGCATATTGAGCATGGAAGGATGCTGTGCTTGAAATTCACACCTCAGGTTATTTCACTGCATGGAAAAAATACGACTTAGGAAGGAAATGGAGTGAACTGTTTGCAAATAGTTGGAATTTAAATGCAGAATTGAGAAGACAAGTCCTAGTATTTACAACTCACCAGAGCATGAGGCAAACCAGTCTGCAGTACTTGTCATGTCTTCCATCACATTAGCCTAAGCTCTCTTGATTTTTAGTTTTGCCCCCAACTAAGGTCATGACCGTTTACATGCAGACAAGTTTGATGTCTCTGTTTTCGCTAAGATTTTTACTAATTTGTGAAATTTTCCTGCAGGATTTGTGACAATTAAGTGCAAATTTTCAACAAGGTTTACTTCAGACATTGCTGCTATATCAATTAAGACTTCTGCATGTCCAAAAGGCCCCTTTAGAATGTCTGGCTATTAAATCCACTGGCTACAGAGATATCCCTACAACTCAACAGCGCTAACTACAGCAGTTCTGCAGAATGTTCTTTGACACATTTCTACCATAATAGGTATTATAAATATGGCACTTATGCTTCCTGGCATTGTCTTCAAAAGTATATCACAATTAGTCCAGAGTTTCTGCATTGCAAACACCAGAACACTGAAATTTCTTAGCTGCCAAGAATGGAGACTGAGATGGACAACAGCAAAATAGAGAATAAAAGAAAAATATTTTGCCAAGGGGTAAGCCTTTTGTGCATTAGATATATGATTTAAATGAAACAAAAAATGAGCCCTTAAACAGAATTATAGTGGCCTTGGTGTGTTACACACTGGTTGTTCTAAGGAGAGGTTTTAGGAAACTGGTATCTCCAGCACACTGTCCTCTAGTCACTGTGCATGTAGGCACAAACTATAAATGCTTCAATAATGAACTAAGTAATGAACTGAGAAAATCCCTCATCTGATGTTTCTTTCTTTTTCACCATTGTTTTCTTACAAGTTGCAAGATTATAAAATTGCAAGTCTTTTGCTGTAATGATTTCCTTAAAATGCTGGTTTGAAATCATTTAGCTGTACTATCATCATCTTGCAATTATTCTGCTTAATCCTTACTATGCTAACTAACCACAGCTGTTTCCCTTGGCTCATCAGTGATTCCTTCTGAACTTGTGTTCCTCTTCGGAGGAGCTGAACCCTTCCTGGAAGACAGTGCAGAATTTTCATTTATCATGTTTCTCTCCAAGAAACTGTTGCTGTTGATAAGTATCAGAGAACTTGACTGCTTTCAAGCACCACATGTTTCTGCTCTCTGCTCCAAAATGATGTGTTTTTCTAAACCAAAACTTTGTTTCATCAAGGATAATTTTAATTCAAAGCCATGATCTAAGCTAACAAAGATTGCACTGCAAAGATAAGTATTCTATACCTTCTCATAGCATCTTTGAGGTCAGGTTCTCAGACCCTAGAACATTCAAGCTTACTTAAACTTGCCCTTTTTGTGAGGGAAACAACATCTTAAAGCTGAAGAATTGAAGAGAGAAAACATTTACTGTCCATGGGATACCTGCAGCTTGAAAAGAAACTCAGTAAGACTGACAATTCTGAAAAAAAAAAGTCTCTTTTTAAACGTGTATTCCTGAACTTGAAGTATTTAACAAGACTCATTCCCAAGGTGATCCTTTCTTTTGATCAAACACGCTGGTTTCAGCTCAGAAACAGTCAATGTTTCTTAACAAGAATTCTTAAGAAGAATCATTAAAAGAAATGCATTGCTTGCACTCTCACTTGTTTGCCACACTCTTTGGTTGATCAGAGGAAGAAAGGGGTTCTTCAGACTGAAAAGAAAGAAACAGAAGAAAACAGATTTGAGAACTATCTTCAGTCACCCACATCAATAGCCCACTGGCTTCTTCCCATGTCACCTTAGACTCTCAACATGCTTATAAATTTACATAACCCCACAAAAAGGTACATAAAGTACAGATGAAGTCATTTTTTAACTCGGCAGCATGAGCTGAGCATTAATGAGTCTTATCCTCACCTGCAGTTAAGTCTCTCATTAGCTGTCTCCAAAGAAACAGAAGTACTCAGTTTACTGCCAATTGTTGGTGATACTTGTTATCAAATTGACTGAAGGGAATCAAGTGCTGATGAACTCATCCCAGAATGGCAAAAGAACAAAAATTAAATCATTCTTTCCCTTTAAATAAAAGTTAATGAGAAAAAGAAAACAAAATATCTATATCACTCATTTGAGAAAGGGAGAAGAGCATGAAGTATAAACTAGTGTTATTCTCACTTGTCATGGCAGAAATTATTACTAAAGCACTGGTTTTATTTTTCTAGTGCTAGAATACAGTGGGAATGAAAGTTTCAATGATTTACAATAGGGCACATATTCCTAAATTTTGACTGAAAATTGGTATTCAATTCACAAGCACTGGCAGAAAATGGGATAAAGGCAACATATGCTCATAAAATAGCATCATGCCACACAAGTATATTTTCCAAATCATGGAGGAACTTGCACTTAATAAAATATATCTTGTCTTTTGTCAGTTATTTTTCAGTTATGAATCTTAACGGTCAGGCATGGAGAAATACAGTTTAGTGAAATTATCATAGATTACATTGAGTCGTTCATGCTGACATGGGAAAACAGAACATATATGTGTTTGTTTATAAGACCTAAAGTTATCACCCACCAAAAAAAGAAGGATTTCTCTGTAATCAGCACAGGACTTGATTGCTTCAGCTGGCAGCTGCAGATGGAACTGGAGTTTAGGAACTGAGGTAAAAGTGTGATTCTTCGGTGTGGATTTTTATTAGACTAAAACTAGTGTAAAGGGCTGTCAGATCTTTAGTGCAAACAGAAGTTTTAGCTGCTGTCTGAATACCTGATTAATCAGGCATTTGTTAAACGATTCTGAAGTTTGAAAAGAGCTCTTGGAAAATCCTGTCTCTGATGAAAGATTAAGATAAGGCGATGCCTTGACACTAGAGTAAAAGACCATGTGCAGAGTCAGCTGCCCATACCAATTCGGGTTTACTAGGGGAAATCTGAGATAGCTTCACAGAGTTTTGTAAAGTTACATTGCATAACCAAGAGCCACTGGCTGCCGACCTATGAGTTAGAGGACACGTTGTAAGAAGGAAAGCAAATCTATTATTTTTATCAGTCACTGGCACCACAAAACATGGGCTTCAACTGATAACAAAGACTAGCTTAAAATTGCACTTTAGTAATGGAAACAAATAGTAAATAGTGACAATTCTCTCTCCTTTGCCATTGTTAATGATGGGTTTGGTTTTTATCTACAGGTAATGATATTGTGATGCGGGTTCACTAAAGAACTAATTTTCAGCTTTCCCTAATCCAAATGCTTCTTAAAGATTGGTTCTCAAAATGTTTCTCAAAGCCTCTGCCTATTGAGGATCTCTCAGCAGGTATTTCTTTATGTACCAGGTCTCAGGTCTTTACTGCTCCTGGAAAAGTAATTTGCGGTTCTGTGATGAGTAGCCCAAAATTAGATTATTTTATATATCAATTAAGTTTAATGAGTAGGTCTCACTTGATACAAAACCTGAAGCTCTGTCTTTTGTCTGTGTACCTGCATAGTGCCTGGAGGCCTTCAGGACAGAAACATTTGTTTGAAGTTGTCTTCAGTATTTGAAGTGTCTGTCAATAGATGTTGAAACATTTTTTCCTTGCTTTTACCCATGCAAGTGTGAAGAACATTCAAATAAAGCCAGGAAGCAGAAATTCAAAACAAATAAAACCAGACAGTTTTTACGCATGATGTGTAAGTTTTGAATCTCCTTGACACAGGAGAGTGTATATAGGTTTAAGGAGACACTGACAAGTACATTGAAAAGAATTACATGCCAGGGCTGGGGCAGGGGTAGAGGGGTGGGGTGGTAGTAAACACACAGAAATCATTTCTACCTCAGGAAGTCCCTGTGACACAAACAATTGTTATTTGGGACTTTTTTTTTTTCCCAAAGCAATTGTCATTGGATGATTCCTCTAACCTTATCTTCTCTCCTAGGCATTTGTTTCAGGTCATTGTTCAAGACAAGAGAGTGATCTAATACAGCCTCTCTTCTGTGGTGCTCATTGGTTTGTTTTTGTATGCAAAATATAAAATGGGCTTTAAAACAACATATACTGGAACATATGCTTATATCATGGCCTGGTTCTTCCCCCTCCCTAAGACTTATCAGTTCTGTAGATCATCTGAGATACCCTCTAAACCCAACTGCTTTTCAGTTTCTAGACTTTTCTTTCCTTAGAAGGGGCTAAGTGGGAGGTCAAGCCCTGGTTCTGCCTTGGTTGTGTAACTGTCTATAAATGTTTACCAAGATATGGCTTATCTCTGACTATTCTTCTCTTCTTGTTTGCTTTTCTTACAGACCAGTGTTTAACCAAACAAATAGCCCAACAGTCATCCCAACGGTCATGTCAACATAATGTATTCATTAACTATTTTAGCAGCTCCTCATCTATCACTGTGGATAGTAGAGCTTGACCTGGTCATGGAAGCCATTGTCTTTAAGGACAAGCATCTGTTAGATTTAATGTTCATTCAACTGAGTTAACTTGAAGTGGTGATAAGTACAGCTGGGCTTATTTAAATGTGGAAGAATATAATCTAAAACACACTTCAAATACATAGATTCAGGTCTTCGTGTTTAACAAGAAGGGCAATTAACTACTGAAACAGGCTAACAAAGGAAGTAAGGGATTGTCTGTTTCCTGGAAACTTTATGCCAAGGTAGACAGGTATGATTTACTCAAACATCTTGTTCAGTGAGATCCAAGTGTGACTTGGAGGAAAGGGACGAAGAGGGTAAGAAAAACAAAGCTTTGTATCATGCAGGTGATGTTAAAATGATCTTTTCTGGACTATGAAATTCGCCCTGATTTCAAAGCCATGTTTTAGTGGACCATTCATCCCTCCAGTGATTCCACATTAAACATGATGACTTGGATCATTCATAAAACTTGTTAAATCTCCCATCAGATTACATAAATTGGTAAAACTGGAACAAGCTGCCCAGGGAGGTGGTGGAGTCTCCGTCTCTGGAGACATTCAAACCCCGCCTGGATGGGTTCCTGTGCAACCTGCTCTAAGGTGGCCCTGCTCTGGCAGGGGGGTTGGACTAGATGATCTCCAGAGGTCCCTTCCAACCCTATGATTCTATGATTCTATGATTCTAAAACCAAATGTTAAATAAGAGAGAAGATATGATCGCCTTTCTCTAGATTTCTGTTTTAGTTTCACTTTTCTCCTTCACAGTTCTTTTTATCTCCTGTTAAATAACTGATCTGATAATAGATTAATCATTTACAAAGTAGTGTCTGGTCTACCATTTATACATGACTCCAAAGATTTTTCTTTTTCAGCTGCCATAAAGATGTTTTAAAATATTTTCTAGTGATTTGACATTTGCTTGCCCTGAAGATCTTAATTCAAACACTTTAGCATTTATGCATTTTCAAGCACCAGCTGTAACCACATTTGATCTCAGAAACAATACATCTTACTATAAATGTATTTTTTACAATAAAATCCCCCTTCATTACCTGTCAAGTTTAATAAAATAATTGCAATGCTGGACATAATTCCTCTTGTAATGACAGGAGGTTTCCAACTGTTTATATTTTCCTTACATTGGGGAGCTGTCTGCAATTGCTGTTGTCAAATGCAGTTTTGAAACACGATGAAAAGCCACATTTTCTTATTTCTACTGTAAGCAATTTTGCAGCTGCAACACTCTTCAATACTTGCCCTTAAACTTTCACATGAGGAGGCAGATCATCCTCCCTCAGCAAAGGGAGTGCTCCAGAACTAATACTGCAGTGGGTTGGTGGGGTGCAGGGCAACAGCTCCATATCCCAGGGGCTGGTGTCATCCAGGCACCCAGGACTCAGGGAAAGAGGCAAATCAGGTGCCAACTCACAGAAAAATGTGAAAATAAAAAATCACAGAGGGTAAAAATCCTTTTATCACTAGTTTCTAACAGGGAAGGACTGTATCTTTTCTTACCCTCTTTTGCTTACCTTTTCCTTCCCATGTGTGTTTCAAATCCAGTTTACATCCATAAGGTGCATGGAAGATCATACAACTTGGCAATTCTTTGGCTGGTGGATGAATTAATCTCAAAGGATTGCCTATATACCAGTTTGCAGAATTAATAGTTCAGCTGCAGTAAAACAAGAGAACTATGTTTTACAATAGAAGGAAGTTTGTTACTAAACACAGAATAAAATATTTTCCTACTCCTGCTGTAAACTGCTGAGGTCAAGTCAAAGACTTCGGTCCTTGCTATTGTCATGGCAGAACCTTTTATAAACTCTGAATACACCTTCAAATACAGATGACTACTTTTGGTTGGATTCTCTTAACTGGATTTTTAATGCAAAAACTAAACAAACAACTACCTCCATCCCTCTCGTTCCTGCCTCGTATAGCATCACGTATAGACTGCAAATATTCTCAGGAACCTTTCACCTTTAAGTTAGAATGTATATACATTCTAACTTAAGAAGAAGAGGTAATAGATCGCAATAACTATTTTAATCCACCAGAATTTCAGAAGTCAAATCTTTGCTGGGTATAGTACATAAATAGACAAAAGGTGCTGTAGGCTTCCCTCATGCTCTATCTTTACAATAGGTCAGATTTACCACATAACTACTTCAGTCTCTGAACCGGCAAGACGGAGACAGAATCCATTTGGTGTGTTTCATGTTCAGACTTTTCCTACTCTTTATCTGTCAGATAGCAAAACTAGTGTGATTCATAGTTTTCCTGGTCAATGATAAAGAAGTTTTAATAGGGGGGACCTAATCAACACTTATAAATACTTGAAGGGTGGGTGTCAGGAGGATGGGGCCAGGCTCTTTTCAGTGGTGCCCAGTGACAGGACAAGAGGTCATGGGCACAAACTTGAGTATAGGAAGTTCCACCTAAACATGAGGAGGAACTTCTTTCCCTTGAGGGTGGCAGAGCACTGGAACAAGCTGCCCAGGGAGGTGGTGGAGTCTCCGTCTCTGGAGACATTCAAACCCCGCCTGGACGCGTTCCTGTGTAACCTGCTCTAAGGTGGCCCTGCTCTGGCAGGGGGGGTGGACTAGATGATCTACTGAGGTCCCTTCCAACCCTATGATTCTATGATTCTGTGATATGCTACTCATCCCTTTCAATGGTGTTTCCATTCTCAAAGCGTTAGAGATCTTCCAGGTGTAACTATAAGCAACAGTTTTATTTGGGTTAAATGGCAGGGTAGTTCCATGTCTTCAGAAAATCATTTCATAGAATCATAGACTGGTTTAGGTTGGGAGGGACCTTAAAGATCATCTAGTTCCAACTCCCTGCCATGGGCAGGGACACCTCGCACTAGACCAGGCTGCTCAAAACCCCATCCAGCCTGGCCTTGGACACTTCAGGGATGGGGCATCCACAACCCTGTACAACCTGCTCCAGTGTCTCACCACCCTCACAGTAAAGAATTTATTCCTACTATCTAATCTATATCTACCCTTTTCCAGTTTAAAACCATTACCTCTTATCCTATAACTACATGCCCTTGCAAAAAGTCCCTCTCCAGCTTTCTTGTAGGCACCCTTCAGATACTAGAAAGGTGCTATAACATCTCCTTGGAGCCTTCTCTTCTCCAGGCTGAACAACCCCAACTCTCTCAGCCCGTCTTCATAGGAGAGGTGCTCCAGCCCTCTGATCGTCTTCGTGGCCTCCTCTGGACTCACTGCAACAGGTCCATGTCCTTCTTGTGCTGAGAACTCCAAAGCTGGACACAGTACTCCAGGTGGGATCTCACCAGAGCAAAGGGGTAGAATCAGAGCAGTTTCTCTGTAACTACTCTCTAAATCAATGGTGCAATTTCAGGAAAGTTTGCGCACATTACTCATCAATCTTGCAATGCAGTCAATATGCTTTCAAACTTCTTTTAGAAGGCCCAAAGCGAAACAATTCTCTCAAGCAAAAGGAGATCTGGGTGTTGTCATGAAATTTTTCACAGCTCATGAAAATCAGCAGCAACCTACCATGAAATGCAGAAAAAATGGCACCATACACAGAAATAAATAGTGCATAATGGAAATAAAGGCATAAATTGTGTTTTAATAGCAGGTTATGAGATTTAATAATATATCACTAAAATTAAATATTACTTATCCTTTTGAAGAGAAGGATTACATGCATGGTTACAGTTCTAGAAACCAAAAAGGAAATAAAATTCAGACACTATTCAAAGCACAGTATCCAAAGGAATCCCAACCCAAAGACTATTTTCTTACTTTCTACTGTTAAATATATCATATATTTTTCTAAAACAATAAAAATACAAATATTCCACAGTCTCCATAGCTGAAGATACTTAATTAGAATAGGCTTTGAAGCGCAATCTAATTCAATGGCAGATATTGCAAAACATTCATATATTGAAAAAGATATTTATACCTACTCTATGATGTTGTACAGCTAATAACTGTGGTTCATTTCAGTATTTTATTAAATCTTAAACATTATATTTAATACCTTATATATAGATGTATTGTGTTTATTTTCTTATATATGACACATTTGGTATTATATATTATGAAACATACTTATATTTTATTAAATTAATCATTTTCAGTATACTTAAATTCATATTTTTTATGAAACAAAAGTAATGGTCACATTCTGAATGATAAAACATACAATAGAATAAATTGCCACAACACGTTTGGAAGGAAATTATGTGAAAACTTTTATCAAGCACAGTGCATAGTGTGGGTGGACAAAGGAATCCAGATCCGACAGAGAGGAAGAAAATACCCAGGGCCAGATGCTCAGCTAGGGTAAACTAGCAGAGCTACATTGAAGGAATGGACCCACCACGTTGCCTTACAGGTTTTGCAAGGTAGGCATCATATTAAATTGGGCCGACTCAGTGTCAGGCAAATGAAACAAATTACCACAAAGATGCATGAAGGGTGAGCAATAGAAGAGTAAAGGTGAAGGACAAAATGGAGGTTGGTGAGGAAGAGAGGGAAGAGAGAAAGTCACCTAGGGAGAACGAAGAAGGGTTGAGTAGCAAATAACTCAATAAAAAGGGGGAAAAAAATGTCATGGGAAGCACAAGGACAGAGATACAGGACAGCAACACAGAGAGAGTCACATGCTCCGAGATGGGGAATGCCATCCAGCATGCACTAAACTCAGCTGAATTTGGTTCCTAGCAGGAATCTTTAGCATTTTTAAGTATAAGTGTCCAAGAATCAGAAAGAGTAAGTAGAGATAAACTTGGAGAGACTGGGTCAAAGATATTAAATAACACCGAAGCAAACAAAGTACAGCGTGAAAGAAGGGAGAAAGAGACAACAGGTTGACAAGAGAGAAAGAAAATTATAACTAGAAAAATGATAACCAGAAAACACAAAGCAGGAGGGTGGGGGGAGTCTGCAGATATAGATAAATATATATAATTTTGTGGTGGAAAGTGGGGAAAAAAAAAAAAAGAGAATGTAAGGAAACAAGCTACACAGAACAGGACAGAAAAGCAGTGTGAAGCAAAGTGCTAGTGAGTGAAAAAAGGAAATGTATAAAGATGGGTGGAGGCCTGGAGGAGAGCCCAGTTGTCAGGAGCTGCAAAAGAAGATAATGGGAATGGAAATTTAAAGAGTTAGCACAATAAAGAAGACTAGAGACAGAAGCATGGGACAGATCAGTGAAAACATTCATTTACTTCAGAGATGAAGCTGTGCTGCGTAGATTCATCAGTCTGAAAATACTTTTTAGGGAAAATCATTTTTCCTCTGTACAGCCAAGAGAGGAACAGCTTGGCACAGCAAAAGAAGTGGAACAGCATTGCCTAATCTGCCATTCATCCATACACTTAACAGCAACAACCATTTTCTGACCACTAGCTCCTTGCCAGACTTCTCTCTTCTTGTGAGTCTGACCTATACTTTTTAACGCACTGCAATAAATTCAATCCTGAGCAAAGCTTGTAGGGAAGTGCATTGACATGTTGTGGTATGGGAAGTTCCACCTAAACATGAGGAGGAACTTCTTTCCCTTGAGGGTGGCAGAGCACTGGAACAGGCTGCCCAGGGAGGTGGTGGAGTCTCTGTCTCTGGAGACATTCCAAACCCGCCTGGATGGGTTCCTGTGCAACCTGCTCTAAGGTGGCCCTGCTCTGGCAGGGGGGTTGGACTAGATGATCTCCAGAGGGCCCTTCCAACCCCTATGATTCTGTGATTCTGTGATTTGCTTGCTGGAAAGGCAGCATTTCTGATCTGTTGGCCTGAACAGCGCTCTCCATCGAAGCGAGCAGCTCCTCTTTTTGCACCATGGCTGGTTCCCCATACGCCCTCAGAGGTACCTCTCAGCAGCACCAACTCTGTTTCCTAAATACATCTGCTGAGCGGCCCCACGGGCTGCTCCAACTGCCCAAAGTTCTGGTGCACACCACAGTGCTCCTGCTGGTGCCAGAGTCATTGGGAAGTGGCTGTGGCCAGCACAGGGTGGTCCGTGGCCTCCTCCCACACCCGTCACCCCCCACAACCTCCTCCTGCCCACAGCCAGCTCCACATGGCCAGCACAACCCCTGTCAAATGGCTGAATTGCAGAGCGAAAGAAAAATCACACTTTTCTCACGGGAGGGGTCAAGCAAAGGGATACAAGTCAGGGCAGACTCGGGAGCCAGCGGTCCTCATTCTCCCATGGTCGCACAGCTCCTGCTGTATTTCCACAGGGATTCTCCACAGCCTGTGCTCCAAGTTCCCTGAGAAGCTCAGGCTCATTCAGTGGTCCCAGCTGATGCCCCACAGCCTTAGGAGAGGTTGCTATGAGCACTTGTTAATGTTTTTTGACAATCTCAAAACCTCAAAATTAATTGCATATTGTTAGTATCTATTCTTGAACTAGGACAGAAACTATTTTGTCATATGTGATGTGCAATACTGCAAAGCTGCCAGTGTCACATACGATGTCAACTTCTTGGCAAAAGGGAAGAGTTTTGACTCTGAAACGATAATTTTTATTTTAATAATTCACCATAGTTTTCTTCATGGTCAAGAATGTCTTTTTTGAATGATGACGTTGTTGGGATAATTAAAACAATATAAAATAAGTGGAATAAAATTTTCTAACTAAAATCAGCATGGAACAAGGAGTATTCTTTTGTGACTGGGTTTTTGCATACAGTACGGGTGTTTATAGCAGTACAGATGGCTTGTCATTGAACCTTAAATTAAGTTTCTGGCTGGATTGTACTCTGTATCAACGGGAATTATAATTTTAATACCAGTCCTGTATTTAATTCCAAAACTTTAGGAGTTGTGTATTTGTTTACATATTTTGCTCCATGATAACATCTCAATGACAGTAAATAAACAGTGTCATGGAATCACTATTTATTTGTCAGTACCAGCAGAATTCATTTGGACTGAACTGATTTTTCCAAAAGTGTTTTTAAGGGGTTTGTGGGTTGGTTTTATTTTGTTTTCTGTTAGGGTTTTTTTGCAAGCATTTTAACTTTATTACCATGTTGCTGAAAATGCTGTCTTTGCACTGAATTCGGCTTTCTCTTGTTGTGTCCATCTGTATAATGGGCTTTTAGTTAGCAAATACACTTTGAAAGGAAGGGTTCCAAGTACTGATACTTGCTTATAATCTTACCTTTTGGGGAAACATTTATGGTGTAGGGCATCATGTGGAAATTTTCTTTCCTCCTTCTGGAAAATACACCAGTTTAACAGTTATACTCTACTATTTTGTTCTGTTATTTTTATAGCCTGATTATTGCACATAGATACCTTATGGGGACATATACCAGGAAGAAGGAAAAACTGCTTTATCTGTAACGACATTACTGGTACAAGGACAAAGGGGTATGATGGAGGTATGAAAGCTGGAAATAAGCTTAGGTTAGAAATTTTAAACATGGGAGAATTGAGGTTCTGCTCTAGCTTTGCAATAGATGATGGGGAGGTGAAAACCAAACTTATTTTAAGACACAAACTGACAGAGAAGTTTGACAAACAGAAGAGGTGTCTTGGAGGAGGAGGAGGCATGACTTTATTTGATGAATGAAATGGGTTTTTTCCATGGTAATAGTTTACAATTTAAAGCACAGCATGTTGTAAAAAGGGACAGAACTGTTCTGAGTATGAACTAGGAGGCTCTGTCTTCAAGCCTTTTGATCTTTGATCACCGCACCCAAATGAGGACTCGGGGATGACCTTGAAACAGACATTTTAAAAGCACTTTCGAAGACTTGTGAAAAGGAGGGGGAAATAGAGATGTTTCAGGGCAGAGATGAAATGCAAGTTAAAAAACTGGAAAAGCAGCAAAAAGTACTTGATAAAATGGTACCTTCTTAGTGATAAACCTGCTGGTAACTGTGTCCACTTTGCACTTTGTCTTAGGTGAGGGAGGGAAACAGACTTGTTGAAATTCTCGTAGTAATGATAAGCAGAGAGACCTGCTCTGAAACTGGAGATCTTCTTATAGAACTGCAAATCCAGAAGGCAAAAAAGACCAGGCTTTGTGCAAATCAGCTGTGGCACAAAGCTGAGAGGAAGCTTCTCAGATACCTCTCAAAGCAGGAGAAATATAGTTAAGTTTTTAGGATGCATTTTTTATTTCAGGAAGTGAAGTAAGCAACTAATAGGATGCTCTTCTGCACTTGGTAGCAGTGCATACCAATCATTAAATGGTGAGCATGAATTAGTAATTATAGCAAGACTAAACAATAACAAAGAAGGTTCATGTTTCTTAGGAAAAGAGGAAAAGAAAACACAAACATAGGAATTTAAGGAAGCACATTACACTAACTTCATAGTGTATGTTTTATTTTCCCTGGAATTTAACACAGGAAAAAGAGGAGTTCAAAAAGCTGACAATTTCTTAAACAGCCTATGCTAAGGATATCAACTATTGCAAAGGGGAAGAAGAAAGAAAATGTATCAAAATCTCTCTAGGCAGATTAAAAGCTCTCAAAATCCTCGAAATAATAGGAAGCATCCAAATAAGGCCAAACTACTACCAGTGCTAGCTAATACCTTAAGGATATAGGCCCAATTCACAGAATAAAATGTCTCTTGTTCTTGTTAGTTATGTCAAAGGCTATCATACAATAGTGTTAGCTGAAATACGAAGCAGAGACTATTTATTCATCATTCTCTGTTGCGCTGCTTCTGTTATAAGTCTGGAGAAAAGTTTTTCCAGAAATCATACCTCCTCATCCTCCTTACATACACCGTATCAGCCAGGCTCCAGAGACTAAAGGGAAAAATGAAAATTATCACATATAAAAACTCCCTGTTTTAAACATGGACATCTAGGTTCATGTTCAAACAGAGGTACTACCGTTCGCAAAACTGTCTAGTGTTTTCATAAAGCTACTTGAGCAGACAGTGTGGAGTCATTGCCACTTGAGAAAATTATGCAAATGTCTTACCCAAACACTGCTGACCATAAACCATGTACTTGTACTGAGCTCCTTTCGATGAAGCACAGTAACCACACTTCATCAGCAAAAACCCCGTAAACACTTGGCATAGCTAGGCTAGAAAGGAAAATTCCACCATTCGCACTCATCTGAAATTTACCTGTCTCCCATGTAGCACAAAGAAGAATTAGACAGTTGCTAAAATCATACATGTAGGTACTTACTGGTCTTTTCTCCAGCTTGAGGAAGGAGTCAGCTATTGTTCCCAAATAGCTGACCAGATACTTATTTACTTTTTAATCTATCCTATGTTCAATATTTCACAAAAGTGAAAAGTCTTCATGTACAAACTACAGAAATAAGCATTTGCACTTCTGTTGAGTTTTCCATGTGGTGATGTTTTGGAACAGTGGCAGCGTGATTGAAAAACTATTACTAAGTATTTTAAAATACTTCTTCAGAAGTCTCATTGAACCTCATCAGACCACTTCCACGATTAAGCTCAGTGAATAAGAATAATTTACAATTGGTACCCAGTGAATTACCTGGCAAAGGCTCAATCTCCTTTTTAGATTGTCTGAATATGAGTCTCAAAAGATAAACCAGAAAATGTTAGTACAACTATAAAAGAAAGAAGTTACACAAATTTTTGTAAAGCAAAACTTCTGCTTTTGGATAAATCACCACCTGCCAGACTGATCACTGTCACACCGTGCTCCCTCAGATATGCCCGTTAAATGCAATCGGCTTAAGGAATTTTATATATGAAAATTACCTGTTTCTCAGCCTTTCCTGCCTACATTTCTCTCACATGAACCGCATTATATGTAATAATATGGACATCAACTGCAGGCCTGATTCACAGTCTTACCGAGTTAGGTGGGAGATATAAGTTCTCAGTAGCCTTGAGAATTAAACTGATGTATTCTCACAGGCAGCCACAAAAAGACCACTGTGTTACAGATGAAGCATTCATGATAGTAAATGTATCTCTATCATTTAAGGTCTGGAGAATTCACATTCTCTTTTGCAGATTACTGCATGAAACTTCCAGTTATATTTATAAGTAATGGAAATTAGAGCACAAAGTGTTGAAGATAGGTGAAGTTAGAAATATGCATGTATTTTCCTCGTGGAAAGACAGGAAATACCAAAAGTATCTGTCATATCAATTACAGCTAATGCCAAGCTGCTGTTATTACCAAGAACCATGCTTTAGAGCATATAAAGCTTGATAAATTCCTTGCTTTCTTAAGCTCAGCAAGCAATTCCTTTAAATTAAACTCTTTTGGCAGGCAGAATCAGTATTTGCAACTCCAAACGTCCTCACACAAAGTACTGTAAATACAATTTGTGGCAGCACTACTGTAACTTGCAACATTAAAATAGATAATTATATCATGAAAAAATAGAAGTGTGCCTAAGGTTTTGCCCCTTACTCTTTTCTTAAAGGGACACCAATCCCCTCCTGGTTTCCCTGTTCCCATACCCAAGCTCTGGTAAAATTATTAAAATAAGAATTCTTAAAATAAGGCAGCATTCTGGGTATGTTTTTCCCATCTGTGACACTAGTTATTAACACAACACTGATGTAATATTACCGTATTACTGTGCTAGTGAATATCTCTCATTTACTTTTGTTAAGCACCTTCAGACTGCCAAGTACCCTGTGCTATAGAAGCACAACATATAATCGTGACACAGTAACATTAGACAATGTCAGCCTCCTGCTCCAAAATCCAATTCTGTGGTTGAATGTCAACAAGATGCAACATTACAGAAAGTGCCCACAGCCAGCAGGGGCCTGGGGAACTGCAGGTTATAGGGCAAACAGCCCAGATTAGAACCCGTCCTGTACAAACAAACAGAAGATGAAGGACTGCAGTGTAGCAGAACAAAACTACTTTTGAGGCAAGGTCCTGTGGTGAGATTAATTATAATACATGCAAAAACACAAAATTTGTTAATACCTAATAAATCACTAACGGAGGTAAGCAGGGAAATTACTTGGTGCTATCTTGAATTAGCGTTTTAAACTGTGGCTGAAATATCTCATTAAACAGAATAATTATTGAATGAGCCAATGAGCCATGTAATAATGTTTTTTTCCGTGCATGTTGAAGCCCCAACAAAGAGGTGTTCAGGTAAGCTCTCACACACAGTAAGCAAAGTCTCTGCCATTCTCCTTCTCAGCAGTGTTGCACACATTGCAGTGTAGCACTCTATCAGGAGTGGATTTATTTAAAAAACAAACAAACAACATACAAACAAAAAAGCATAAACCTTAGGGCCTACTAATGTATCTTACCATTTCAGACCCTCTTTCTAAGTCTCCACTGCTATCTTCCCCATCCCTCTTCTCTCCCATAACTTCATGGTGCTGAAGCCTGTCAGCGTGAAGTGTCCAGCGGAAGCCTGCACTTCAGAACTAATTCTTGCTAAAGTAAGAGTTTTGCATCTCTTTTACCAACCATCCTCTAGAGAAACCTCTCTTGGGGTTTCTTTTATGCAACATATTCTGTGAGAACCAAAAGACGTTTTACAGTTTGGAAGACCAAGGAAAGGTTTCCAGTCTTTCTTCAGGACAGCCTGAGAAGAAGAGAGATCTCTAGTCTTTAAACAATAATACCTCCCTCTTTACTTAAAGATTCACGAAAGAAACTCCATGGTTGATCTGACTGCCATCTTGTCTCTATCACCCCTGCACTGAAGACATTGAAGACCTGATGCCTCGAAAATTTCAAACATAAACTTATAGCACTGGCTTTAAAATTGTGACCGTCCTTTTTTTTTTTTCCCGTGTCTTTAAAAGCTAGATATGAAAATGCTTTTCTTCATAAATACATCTTCAAGCCATTCTCTACACAAATATAAGCACAAGACAGAAACTTTTTCCTGATTCCAGGTCTCACTATGTGGGCATTCACCAAAATTTCCCTAGACTGACAACTGATAAAACCATTGGCAATACAGCCTCTGTAAACACCCAGGTACCCTCTCATTCTAAATTAGACAGAGATGTTAGGGGCTGGTTAAACATCTACATGTGCAACCAGCTTGAGGGATTTCTGACTTTAAGCCCTGCAACTTCTTGTGTTGGGTTCAAACCTTGGTTTGTTTCTCCTCCCACATGTCATACAAGGATGATGGATTGCAGTGAACTTCTTTCAGTTGCTGCTGGACGTCCACCTCCGTGTGCTGCTATGGATGTGGAACCGCAGTTTCGGATTATGTTGATGGAGTTGCTGTTCTGCCAGCCATTTTTGGGAATATTTGCATCTTTCTCTCTGCACAAAAGTATCCTGAGAATTTCTTGTAACACACAAGAATGGGCAGAACTCTTATCTAATAAGATATTCCAAAGAAAATTGACTAAGCACAGTTATTTTTACCCTTTTTTAATATATATATTCATAAAAAAGAAATCTGTTATCTTTTTATTTGCTGGAGCTTCCTTGTATCGCGGTTACAATTTGCTGTTAGCAACAGAAAAATGAAGTCAGCTATAGCTTTTTGGTTCTCTTTCAAATCCAAAGAATAAAAAATTTATGATGCTGTTCTGGAATCAGTCCTAAACATACATTCTTGGACTTGTTTTAAAAGAATTCTTTATTCCAAAAATAACTGCATATTCCAAAATTTTTGATTCAGTACGTGCTGCCCATATTAAAAGCTTAAACAGCTTTTAAAAGCTCAAGTTCTGCATATATCCTTTGTTTCAGAAAGGTATTGTGCGGCTTTCATTGTTTCTGTAACAAATAGGTTGATTAAAACAAAACTTTCCAAGGCAAAATCTTAAAATATGATTCATGGCATAATGAGTTTAAAATCAAATTCAGATCCTATGTAAGCAGATGCACCGCTAAATTTCATGTAACAATGACTCATACCAGATCTGAATCTGGCTCTTCGTTAGAAACTGAAATCTTGATACCTCCATTACTGCAACATCAGCCAATTTTGTTTCCTCTATAACTTTTAGTGGCTTCTGCCTCTGTGTTTTAGTGCTGTCTAAGATTCAGCACAATGGAAGGATGCACAACTTCTTAAGGCATCAGATTTGGACAAAGAGCATCTGGCCTCACCTGGTACGGGCTTCCTGTGAGATCTTTGTCTCTGGAGCTATTTCTGTTAAAAGATCCAAGCCATAGGTCCTTCTGCTTTTACTGCCTCTGGCTCCGTAGTGCAATCCAGACCTCTACTTTGGTGTCTAGGCTTGTGACAAAGTGCCTGGGGAGAGTTACGCAGTTCAGAGCATACGCTTTCACAGTACCTTTCTGAACAGCGGTCCAACTTAAACTGCTGGCTTTGGTATTTGGAAGCTGGCTTCACTGTGCGTTCAAGAAAGACACATATTCCTTCATAGCGTTTCCCTCCACTGCTTTCAGTTAAACAGCTGAAGTGAGAGAGAAGAAATACATCCTGTGAAGTGCCAATCCAAAAGGCTCTCTCCACCTGCAGAAGAGCCACCCAGAACTGGACTAGAAGAAATGGTGATGGAGCTTCTCTGGACACTTTCTTCTTTGGTTCACTTGGGCTCCAGAGCCTGGAATTCCCTCCTCTTTACCAAACCTGTTACGCGCTTAAATATATTCTTTCCAAGAGGTCACCAGGTCACCATTTACTAACTGCTGGCTTTTAAACATAGCTGGCATAGGAGATTGCGTGGCAGGCCCTGTTCTCCATAAAGTTGCTGAATGCCTGGTAGTCATGGCCTGCCACGTGTTCAAACTACCTCTGGTCAAAGGAAATGCCTCCAATTTCTGCAAAGATGGATGTTTTGTGCTAATAAAGAGGGAGCCTGACTCCGGGACCTACTGCAGAGGGCACATATCTACAAGGGGTGAGTTTTCCTCTCTACTTCTGAGGTTTACAAACTTCAATACAAAGCTGGGGAGAAGGACTTCACTTTCTGTAAGGTGAATGCCCCAGCCACCAGGTGACAGGATCAGTAGTCTCCTCACACCTGGTCTGGCCCCACGAATGCTCTGTTTTCTGCTGCGCAGGGAAACACAGGCACCACCTGCTAAAACACTTGAAGTTAGGTAATCTTTCTGAAACTAGCCCTAAATGAGCAATTTTCAGGATGACAACTGTTTCTCAACAGCTAAAGCTTTTTGTCCAGTCTAAATGCAGTAGCATTCAGCTTCTGATCTGATGACCAGCTAACAAGAAGCACCAAATACATTAACATATGTTCTCAAGTCCCTACATTCATGATGCTACCAATTATCAAATACTACTACAGTGCTAGCAAAGTAAATGACAGACAGCGGCCAATGTTTCATGTAGAAACAGTGAAGGGGAACACACCCCCACACAAAATATGCTGGTGACACAAGCAGTCTGACCCATTCCCTCTCTGCGTGCTCCACAGTTCTGCCTGAAAATCCATTTTCTTTACAGCAGCTGTTTCTTTGGTTCTTGAGCCATAAGCAGGCGTGCGAAGAACCTCTCCTTCACTCCCTTCCAGGATGCTGGTGAGGACCACACCTCGCTTCACAGGAGGATTTAGACAATGTCTTCAGTTCTACAAAGGATCTCAAAAACTGCACATAACAAAGCACTGAGTATGAGCCATAAAGGACGATTATCACTGTGTTAATTTGAAATCGACCAGATTTTCATCATTTCAGCTTTAGAGATTGACTTTATAAATATAGATAGTAATACACATCATTGTCAATTAGCCATTTTTAGCAGAAGAAATATGGAAGGGATAAATAGGGACATTATATAGAATGCATATAGAGGAGATTAATATGTATTTTAAAATAATATTGGTATTGATTTATGCTATTATACAATACTTTACACAATACACTTTTATACAATTATTTATGAGTATTTTAAACTGTAGTAAAAATAAATGCTGGTGTAAAGCTAAGACGGAAATACCTAGGACTTCAGCTCTGCAAATTCTGAGAGACATTTCCCACAACATTAAGCTTACCCACTGCATAACTATTTTATGGTACAACATTTTTAACTTCACATTAAATAAAGCACCGTGACTGTAACTTAGCAAGAAAAACAGAAATAAAAATGCTACTGAAGTACTGTATGAGTGAGTTAACAATATTGCAAGAACTCTGGCTTCTGGAATTTCCTGGGTTTTGAGTGCCTGACTTTTTGACTTGGTACTGCACCAAAACTAAAAATTTCTTTTTAAAGAAAGTTGGGGGGGGAATATTTCATTTGGGATTTTTCTACATGCATTTGACTTCCTTAGCACATTTTATAAATTGCCTAAGCACCACTTTAAACCTCTTTGTCTAACATCAGCTAAACAGAGAGATAAACTTAATAAGGAGACCCCCATGAAGAATAATCTGTCACGTGCCTTATTGCAGAGCACAGTGTGCTCCAGTTATCTAGATCCACTACTTTTTACCTACTTTCTGCCTACTGCTGTCTCTAATCCTCACGAATTAGAGCATGCCAATCTGCTCTCTAACCTTAGTAGCTCCTTGATCTCATAAAATTAAGACTTTGTTAAAAAATGCCTTTAGAAAGGTCAGATACAAAAGTGGACATATGGCTATGCGAATCTGGTCAATTTATACTTGCCGTACTTACCTTCCCATTCACTCTTACTCTTCTTGTCTGTTGAGACATAAGCTTTTCACAGCAAGGTCTCTCTGATTAACACTAAGAATCAAAGCCACCTCAAAGCTGGTCCATAGACTATAGGTGTCATAATCTCCTGAAACTCAAGCCTTACCAGCTGTCTACCTGATCCTAGCAGCTCAGCTGACCTTAGAAATACCGAAACTCATGCAAGGCTCAAGTGGTGTTGCCTCTTCCTCTGCTTAAAAGAAGCTCCAATGCAGACTGTAACAGTGCAAGACACACACACAAAAAAAAAAAGCTTATGGCCAAACTGGTCAGGGCACGCTATTTGGTCTCATTAATGACAGTATCAGTGTGAACCGAGCTTATGTGCTTGTCACTCACCTTACAGAAAGGAGTCCCAGCTTCTGCAACTCAACAATATAAACCAAGAAACAGGGTCACACTCAGAAGGGAAGCCTTTTTTTTTTTTTTTAATGGATTAATTGAAAACAAAAAACCTGCTTGCCCTCCTTCTTTAAATGTGTTTTTAACATTATTAAATGGCTTCTGTGAAGTCTCATGCATATACAGCTCAGGCAAAGAAAACCGTCGTTGTAACTGTTGTTTCCAGATGCAAGACAATCTGTTGAACACCTTCTAAACTGAAATACCAGAAGCTGCTCTCCTTGAACAGCATCAGACTCCTAACAGCAATACTGTGTGATCCTCAAGTGTTCTTTGGTTTACTGACACAGAAGACATAAACCAGTCTAGAAAATGATCTTAGAATCAATGTTTATTGTGCAGGTCCCACATACAAAGATATGATATGAAATATATTTGATACGTGATATAAGAGCAAATAATAAATGAAAACCAGATGATTGCTTGTGTTTCCAATCTAAACAGTGTCCAGAGGTACCAGAGCAAAGAAAACAAGCCAGGCTGCAAAGAAACTTTACAAGCATCACACAAAAGCTATCCTGCACAAAGAGCCATAAACAGCATATGTGCTTCTAAATCTCATCCTATTTTGAGGAATTTAATCATGGATAAGCCTTTTGCTGCCACCTGTACAGAAAGTGATGTCGCACAGAGTACTTCAGGGCAGTAAAAATGAGTAGGCTATCAAATAGTTGAACTAACAGACACGAATTAAACTAGACATCCAAACTTTTCTGCAGTAAAAGTTTTATCCATGTTCATTCCTGCAGATGACAGGTTTAATTGCTGGTCGGTGACAGTCATTTTAATGTCAAATATTATTTCAACTTTGCACTTTTATTTACCCAGTGTAGAAGCCATACGCAAGCATAAATGATAGGGACCAGAGAAACAACCCGTGGTAGACCAAAGCAGTTGTTTCAAGAGCTCTTGAGAGACTGTTAGTCTGATGAGGATGCTCACATTCAACTTAGGCAGAGACCACAAACATTTTGTGTGTGAAAACTAGTGTTTTCCCACACATCTCCAGGCATGACCAAGTGTAGCCCTGGAGGACCACTGACATCTGGTGGTCATTTCAGTCCTTCCCAACAGTACCTGCAGCTCCTGGCAGGCAAGGAGAGCTAGCTGAAGTGCAGAGATCATTGAGGCTTGGGAGGAAGGAAACCTGCTTCATCGATAATTAGCCTGTATCACAGCACACAGGGCTGATAGCGCAAACTAAACTGGCACATCTCTGGGAATATATAAGCATACTTATCTACAACTAACGCATTAAAAAAAAAAAAAAAAGAGAGGAAGGAAAAAGTAAAATATAAATTAATTCAAAAGACAGCTAAGTCATGTATATTGAAATTCACCATGACTTGATCAGATGATATTTTACAGATGGCCTGTCAGAAATACATGCCAGGGATGCATTAAGTTACAGGCCTTACTCGATGTTTATTAACTTAGTGGAATTTGTTGGCTACAAGTGAATGCAGATGAACTGCAATATACAAACAGCAAACTCAGTTAAAGCTGCCAACACATTAATAGTATTGTTGGATTAAACTTACTCTAGAGATAATAAAGCTTTTCTAAATAGAGCACATTTAACAAGTCTTGAGAACAACTGGGTCATGAAATAGAATTATATAAAACCATCTTTTTGACAAATAAATTAAAAAAAAGCATTGTTTCCTAGGTAAGATGTTTCTTATTACTGAAAAGGAGCAATGAGATTTAGGTCTTCTTTTGCTAGACAACTAGCACAATATTAAGTTATAAGCAGGAGTATTCAACAATTTTATCCATTTTGTTATCTGCTACACAGTGAGACTGCCAAGACAACAACTGCCTCAGCTCTCTGCGCCAAACCTGACAGCGGATCTTCTTGGTGCTCAAAAGAATTGGGCAGGGACCACAGCCACCAGCACGGGATCTAAAATGTGCTTAGGCCTGATTGCACTGGTTGTTGATAGGCAAACATTTAAAGCTATGTTTTGCTTGTTATCTATAGCTTGTAAACAAAATTCTGAGGCTTTCAGACATTCATGAAGAATACAAAAATGTTTCTAAACTGTCATGAGAGTTTTCAGCCCTTCCCTACTGCTTCCTTGCTGCAAAATCATTCAAAGCCTACCTTCAGGTAAACATGCATTTCTCATTGAAACAGGAGCCCAGTTCGATCCTAATAAAACTCTTGGCATCTGACAAGTAGTGGAAAGTCATCAAAGTGTTTCTCTATACCTTTCCTACAAGCTACAAGAGGCCAGCTTTGCAAAAATCTGCAGTACAAATCATCTGTCTCCAAACTGACCTACATTCTTCACCTACCACCAATGTGACACCTCTCCACAAGTGAAGAGATTGCTAAATTACTCTTTCACCTTCAACCTAGGCTACCCAACCAGACTGAAAGATAGTGAAAGTATTTTAAATTACTTCTACAAAATGCATTGCTGTGCATACATTTTCTCGTTGGCTGTGGCACATTGTGGGCAAACATTTAATAGAGGCACACGCGATTGCTAACACTGCCAAGTAGTGTGCAAAAAATCACCATTGTTCAGACTGGAAACAAGAAAGGGTACATGGGACACTAATACGGAGACACCTGTATCAAGACACCCCAATGAGAGCAGGAAGTGTGCACCAAAATAGTTTGGTTTGACTCAGCCACGGCTTGCGCCTGAGCTGGGTACCTGCCTAGGCCAAAGGCTACCCAAAAGGCTCACAAAAGACAAGTGTCAGGTTTTTCACTCACATTTGTATTTCAGCAGAAATCTAGCATCAGTTGACGGCTGATGCCTCTGGCGAATGTCCCTCATCTGGCCCACAAATTACTGATGTTCATATGTGTTTCAGGTCTCTTCCTGTGCCACTGCATGAACATACAGTGACAAAACTGGCACTACAAGACTACTTTTTATCACATTCCTAAAGGTCGAACTGCAAATCAGTAGGCATTAATCAGTACAGAGACACTCACTCCCGTACACCACAGGCACAGAGCTACGTTCCTCTTAAATCCAACTCCGAGCATTTAAAGTGCTATTTTCAATATTTTAAAAATGCTGATTTCTGCACAGTAATGTATTTCAGGTACAGTGAAGAGCTATCACATTGCTGCATATCTATTAAATAAAGGCATTATAATTAGGTCAGCTGCTGGGTAAAGGAGACAATTACCACTT
Organism: Rhinoptilus africanus; assembly: GCA_013400135.1. Classification (NCBI taxonomy): domain Eukaryota; kingdom Metazoa; phylum Chordata; class Aves; order Charadriiformes; family Glareolidae; genus Rhinoptilus; species Rhinoptilus africanus. The sequence continues at coordinate 30,304 of VXBO01001939.1, read as the reverse complement.
TAACAAAGCACTGTCACAGCCCTTATAGCTCCTCATCTGAAAAGGAAGTCTCTTCTTTCCTTTGTTGTCCCCCTAACGTACTATTTTCCACAAATATCTCGGCATTGCCAATCCAATTATAGAACAGCAGGAGACGATTACTGTGTGATAATGTTCTAATTCACAGACATAACCTTTCTTCTACTTTTATATTTTACGGGGGATATTTTCTGGGGGCGTGGAAATGCCCTCCACTTACCACCAGGAACAGAAGTCTCTAAAAATAATTTTGCCTGGTTCTAATCGATAAAATCATGTTGGCAAACCTCTTCCGAAGACACATGAAAGCAAGATAACCCATTCCTGCCAGCACGCTGACCAGCAGGGTGGTGCCAAGAACCCGGGGCGCCCTCTTCTTGGCCACGCGGAATGCCGTTGGCAGAACAGCCGAGATTAATATATTGTTGACATGTCCTAAAACTTTGTAAAATGCTTTTCTCTTCAGGACACGCTCATAATAGGCTTCCAAGTTGGGCCGCTTTCCGTTTCCCCAGTTTCTTCTTGCTAATCCCAGAAACTTCAGGCGATGTAATGTGACGGCAAGTGATACATCTGCCAGACTGAAGAAATCACCACAGAGCCAAGGCTGATTTTCATCTTCTAAGCAGAGATAAAACATAAAGTATTAGGAGCTAAGAGAATACAGGCATGCGTAGAGGCCCCCATGGGCTAACATTTGATTTAGTGCTATTTCAAAATGTGGTCTAACAAACACCACCAACACTTCAGCTAAGATATGACTTTAACCAATGAACAGTTTACCCTGTCCTTTCTCCACACAATATTGTAAAGTCTTAGGCTCAGTCTATATATGTTAAGGGAAAAAAAGAGCCATATTTCAAGTCCATCAATTAAAACTCACAGTAAACACTTATTTTCCTCAACTACGTATCTCAAATCAAAATTACACAGAAGCGGAAAGGAGGAAAGCAGCTTAGCTTTTACTGAAAAGTTACCACTTGCCTGAAGAATTTAACATCTTGTCTGTGTCACTCAGCTCTGTGGCATTCACTCAAGAATTTCTGGAGAACTTCAAGTCAAAAAGAAACGGCTGAGATGACTGACCTGCACCAAACACACATGCTCAGCAAGAAGACGATTTGTCTACCCATCTTTCCTTTGCGCCTGCAAGACCCCAAAGCATGAGGGTTTTACACCGAGAAATTTGAAAATTGATGGATATTCACCCTTCCCGTGACAAGTCAGGAGCACAGATGGAGACCCCAGGTCCCCTCTCCAGTCAAAGGAAAGAGGTGAATCTTCCTGGGATGGCTGAGAGCAGGCACTGCCGGGCAGCATCACACATCTAACTTCAGTGACCTGAACCACCACCACCACCTGAAAGGGCTGACCTGTACTGACTACACCAAAAACTTTTGAAACCCAGGATATGAAATTTGTTAGTTAACGTAGCTCCCAGCATGAGTATTCTGCTGGAACCTAGATCTCAAACAGGACTATAGAATCACAGAATCATAGGGTTGGAAGGGACCTCGAAAGATCATCTAGTCCAACCCCCCTGCCAGAGCAGGGTCACCTAGAGCACATCACCCAGGAACGCGTCCAGGCGGGTTTTGAATGTCTCCAGTGAAGGAGACTCCACAACCTCTCTGGGCAGCCTGTTCCAGTGCTCTGTCACTCTCACAGTAAAAAAATTCTTCCTGATATCCCTCTTGAATCTCCTATGCTCCAATTTACATCCATTACTCCTTGTCCTATCACTGGTCATCACTGAAAACAACTTCTCTCCATCTTCCTGACACTCCCCCTTTACGTATTTGAAGACATTGATGAGGTCACCCCTCAGTCTCCTTTTCTCCAGACTAAAGAGACCCAGCTCCCTCAGCCTTTCCTCATACGGGAGATGTTCCACTCCCTTAATCATCTTTGTGGCTCTGCGCTGGACTCTCTCAAGCAGTTCCCTGTCCTTCTTGAACTGAGGGGCCCAGAACTGGACACAATACTCCAGATGTGGCCTCACCAATGCAGAATAGAGGGGGAGGAGAACCTCTCTTGACCGACTCACCACACCCTTTCTAATGCAGCCCAGGATGCCATTGGCCTTCTTAGGCAAATTCTTAGAAATTCTGCAATGTCCTTTCCAACTCATTTTCCACCAGAAGAAAGCAATAGTTTGGCACACCGTTGGTACTAGTCCATTTTGATGGTTATGCAGGTCTGGAAGAAAGACCTCTGCAGAGAACAAGTGTATCCTATGTTGTTGAAAGGATACATGGGGATTCACACACTGCATTAAGTAAGATGATGGAAAGAAAGACCTGTGTGAAAGAAAGATGCCTGCAGTGGCAGCAGCAGTAAGCAAATGAGGAATCCGAGCAGTAGCAAGAGAAGCAGAAGCTCAGAGGTTGACCAGCACCTGGAGAAGCATTGGTCACAAACCTCAAAAATGGGAATACCTCAGACAAAATTCCAAGAGGCATGCAATAGTCCTAAGTTTTATGAAAACCTATGATCCTGGCGGTTTTCAATATTGTATCAGTTGACTCCTTGAAAAGGCTGTTTAGTAGAGAAAGCAAAAGGGCTGCTAGAAATGGTGACAGTTTGCTGAACAAAATCCTACCACTCTGCAAGTTAAAACATTTTCTGTGACACTCTCATTGTTGAGTCAGTAGAATATTTATCTAGATCTTCAACTGCTGGTTCAAATCTACTGTCTTGATAGTAACTGATAATTACTACAATAGCTATTTATAGAGCCAAATGCAAAGAGTTATTGATCTGAGCAGACTGATACTGAGTGATGCTTCATGCAGCTCCCAGTGAAGTCAGAGGAAGGACTCCTGTTAGCACTACCGGGAGCTGGACCAGACTCTGAATAAGCATAAAACTAATCCCATTTAAACAAAATTTGTTACTTTCGTTTGGGTGGATGGCAGATAGACACCACTGTTTTCCAAGAGGGTGGAGGAGGGAGGTTGCTTAATGATTAGAACACTTATCCAGATTGTTAATTCTGCATATGCCACAAATATCAGCACAGTATTTAACCAAGATTGTAATAAATCTGTGTTAAACATTAAGGTCATGAGCATTATGGTGAACTGAGGCCCACAACTACAACATCAAGAAAAACATTCTGTAGTTTTTTCTCATTTTGTTGATAAAATACTGCAAAGTTGTGCAGCTAATTATACTCACTATGCGTAAAATGTGAGTATAGAAATCTCACAAGACAGTGAGAACTCACTGAGAGCAGCAGTAAACTAAACTAGTATTCAGAACACTATTGAACCCTTCTGGATATGCTAGATCAGTATATGCCAGAAGTATCAATTAGGATACATTAAATACAGTCCTATAATGGTGCTATCAATAAGTTTACTCACTCTCTCCAAACATAATCAACAGGATTTAACAAGAATAATTCCTTACCTGGTGTCTCCTCATTTCGCCGCTGCAGTTCAGTCTCAACCTGGTCCAAAACTTTTTCCAGTTCATCCAATATTTTCTTTAGGTATTTTATATTATCATGATCCAGCAGTTTAGACTAAATATATATACAGGTTAGTGTTTTAATCATTGCACAGAGATTATACTTCTATCAGAGAAACTTTTACTTAGACACTACAGGGCTTACTCAAAAAATGTCATTATTTTTGCCAGATATTAAGCTGGATACCATTTGAATACTGGTGGCAATTCAGATGCCAGAAGCAAAACATTAGAGATGCTAAATTTCAAGGTTTGCCTCACCCGGAAGGGTGCTCAATGTCCCAGCACTGCTGTGTACTTACCTTTGAAGTCAGTGGGACCAGTCCCATCCCTCAGTACACACTTGAAGTGTGTAGCTGATGTAGGGGACAGACTGCTTCGTGCCTTGTAGGGTTAAACCACTGCGTGACATTACTGGTAATGACAGGTGACACAAATGTTTACTTCGTGACAGAAAAAATCTGACACTAACAAGCTCATAATAAAGGCAGAGGGGAATACAAAGGCTTTTCTTACTTTAAGGCGCTTCTGTTTTGCTATATAGGCATCCTGAAGGTCTGGATTTTCTTCTGCAAGTTTTTTCAACTCTGATTCTGTATTACTTATTTGGCCTGATAAAAAACAAACAAACAAACAAACAAAGGAATGACATAAGATATCCAAATGTACCCATAATGCAATCCATAGGAACTGATCAATAGCTTGTGTACAAATATCACACCAACAAAATGGAAAGCGGTACTTCAATGAAGCATCACCAACAAGTTGGGATTCAAAAACATCATGTTTTGGAAAACTTAACTGCTGTGTGAATTGACTCCACCACACCTTCTGCTCATCTGTTTGCAATGAACACTATAAAGTCGTGATCTCCCAGGCAAGAATGAGGAATTCTTGTTAATGGTTTTCTCTTATTCGGATAAAACCATTTTGCTGCCCTAAACGGTGCTAAATTCATGAAATTCTACTGCAAATACATTAGGTCTCTGATGGTTTTGTACCTCAGTTCCTGGGCTCCTAACACGTTTTTCAAGCCATGAAAGTGCAGATAGGCCCATACTGAGATTTTCTGTAGGTCGCTGTAGGTCACATGTGTAATTCCACAGCAAAAGCCTAAATACCACTGAATATGGAACCAAGGTGTTTTCAGTTAGCTAAAATGTGACACCAAAGTCTGTGATCCCTTTTGGAAATGTTCATTACTGACTATATGGATGTTCTAGAAAAACATTCATTACATGACTTAAAGAAGGAATGATGTGAAAACTTTAAGATAATTTTAGTGATTTCTACTACATGTGCATAGCTTTTTCTCTCCTTCAAAATGGGGCTTTGCTTGAAAATTCCATTCATACAGACCTAGAATACCAGAAGATAGTGAATAATAAGTTATCTTCTAAAATAAATATTTCTAGTAACAACCTGAGAACAAAATAATAATTATAGGGCATGAATCATCTCTCACGTCTACTTGATAATTAAGTTCCAATTAAGTCTTAAAAATTAAACTGATAAAAAATTCTTGCTAGAGAATAACGAACTCACTGTTTTATATATTCTTTGTTTCAACCCAACATGACTGTGAAAGTCATCTTTCAACATAGCATATGAAGAAAGTGAAGGATGTAACCAAGCAATTAAAATCTTATATATGCAATTAATTACTTAATTTGATTTGGTATGCATAAACATAATACATAAACGGCTGGTGGCTTATTATATCTAGCACTTTGGAAAAGATCAGCTTTTCAAAGCTGAAAAACAAACCACCCAGGAGAAGTTTGAACAAGCAAAACAATTGTTTAGGAACATCCATGAGCTATTTAAAAAAATGCCTCCAATCAAGAAAGCAGGCTACGCTTTTAAGTATAAAAAGATAAGAAAACATTCCAATTTAGACAAGTAGTGATTTTAGCTCTACCAATATGAATGTGCATGTAAACTGACAACAATTAATACCAACTATAAGCCAGAGGGAAAGAACACACAGTCAGCAGAACACAAGACAATGTTGTAAAGCAAACCATAATAAAAGCACTGATTGTTACCATGTGGAAACAGAAGAACTATCAATAACACCTATGAGTAAAGTGCAATTATTCAATGAACAGTTATCGTCCACATTTAGGAAAAAAAACCCTAAACAGATTGTACACTGATATAAGATAATAATTCATGTTACCTCAGTAAAAAAAAAAAAAGAATGCCTATTACTCTTACTGAAATCACCCATTCTAAATCTCTCGAGATACTTTTTATCAAGAATTTATTTTTAAATAGCCATTGATCATTGGACCAGCAACACTCAATTCTGAATACTTTGCAATGCTCGAGAAGTTTCCATCAGACAGAAAGAAAACTAATTCTGTGCTAATGTTTTGTAAAAGGTAACTCATGCAACTGTAAGGAAAACTAACTGCCTGACTTCACTTCTGACAACATAACGGCATGGCTCATAAGAGAACTGACTTGCCAAAAATTTTGAGGAGGAGAATAACAGAGTTTGTTGGAAACAGAACTTCTCAAACTAAGACAGTATCACCTTTTATGATATTATGAATCTGGCAATAGTATAGTTGTATTACGTCTCAAAGACTCTGCAGTATTTGACTTTCTCTATGGACCATTCTAAAATACACAGAAAAAATCAACACAATATAAAGCAAAAAGTATCCGAGATCTCAGAACATAACTGCAAACAGGGAATCATCGTCCAGCTGCAGTTTTGGGATTTGATCCTTGTCCTAGAACCACTTAGTTCTTTTGTAATACTTAGAAGGAAACATAAAAGCATTTATTGAAGTACAAAGACTAGAAGACTAGTACAAAGACTAGAAGCCTAAATCAAGAAAAACCATGGCACTGATACCCAGTGGTCTGAACTGGTTGATAAACTCGGCCTAAGCAACCAATTTATGCTTCAACACAGTCCATTGTAAAATATAAATTGAAGCAAAAAGATATAGTCCATGAAAGATGGCCAAGTTTCTTGGAGATAGCACTGTAAGTTTGCAAGCGGTTCTGGAAAGGTAGACTGAGGTCATGACCAGCTGAACAAGGATTCCCAGTGCAGTTCTGTGGCTGAAAGTAATGCTGGAGTCCTTGAACATACATACAGTTAAAAAAAAGAAAAAAAAACCCAACCAAACAAACAAACAAAAAAACCAAGATAAAATAATTAAATATTTATCTCCCTATCTGATACCAAGGTGAACAGTCTGCTGTCCAGTACTGGCACCCAAACCCAGGAGGGGGAAGAAAAAAAACCAAAAGAGATAATGAGAACTGAAAAATTATTTGCCAAGGATTTGTCTGAATATCACTGAATGTTGTTTGAATGAGGTATTTCTTGCAAACTACTGGATTTGAAATAGGAGTTCATTTCAGGAGGTTCTCTGTTATAATGGGGACTGGGCAACACAAGCTACAGTCATTTCCTCTGCCCTTAACATATTTTTTCATGGAAAACTGGTATGTATATAAAAGTCCATCAGGCAAAATATTGATCCCAAGGAAGTCAGAGGATATTTTACCATTGATTCTAACAAATCACCGGTTCATCCTTTGTCCTGATTTTGTAATGTGTTATTTGCAATCAGGATTTTGGGTTAAATTGTGCTTTAATGACTTCCATCAGTCAGATGAACCCAAGCTACATGACTTCTTCACACCTTCTTTCTTTTCCTCCCTATGCCTGGCACCAAATCGACACTATTACATTCCTCAGACTAAAAGGGATGAATGATTCTCTTGTAATATATTAGATAAACAGACTCTGTTCCCTTGAGGCTAATCTGCATTTGCACCACTTTGAGAAGAAAGCAATTGCTTTAATTTAATAGGTAAACTTACTACAAGTTTACAATCACAAAAAATGGGTCTTCAGTCTAGTTGCTGAGAGCAGTAATAGTACTATTCCCTAGAAATTGCTTTAGAAACATAAACAGCAAGATCAGAAATTAAAATATTCACAGCTGTCACAGCTGCCATTTTCTGTTATGCGCAAGAAGCACATTTTCAATCATTAGGAAAAATAATTCCATGGGCACCTCCAAAGTGACACTTCTTCTTTCCCATTTTCAAATCATAACAGACTAGAAAATCAATGAAAAGCATACGCATAAATGATCAAGGACTGCAACTAAAATTGGAAATCGGTGCCCAATTTATTCTGCTTAAGGGCCACTGAAGACACAAGACGAATGCAATGCAACAACCTATTAACTGAGAGGCATTCAGAGCTACACCAGTACATACTACGAATCCTGCTGGTAGCATAGGCTGGAATCATGGAGTCCACTGTTAACTCGGGGTGCAGGATACAGCCATGCGTGTAGGCATCCATAGGCAAGGAGTCTAAAAGCTCTCTATAGTGTTGCACCCTTGGGTAATACATGCTCCCTTCTTCTGGCATTAATCTCGGTACTCCCTCTGCAATACAAAGTTAAAAACAGTCAAGAAAAGAAGAGCCACGTAATTGATCCAGAGCAGCATTTCCAAAGTTACTTCGGTTATCTCCAGCTGGCACAGATTCACTATTTCCCACTGTAACTCAACGGCTCAGAAAACATGTATGTACATACTGCATTTCAAAACGTTTGAGTAATTCCAATTCCTATGCAGCAACCCACGTAAACAAGGCTTTAAGAGGCCTTCAAATCGGAGAAGTGGATTCGGCATCTCTTTTGTACCTCTAGGGACAAGAGATGGTGGCACACAACCCTTTAGACCTCTTACAGCTGAGGCTGCAATCAGCCGATATGGCTGAAACGTTACTACAGCTGTAACGCTGTAAAACTTCCAGTACAGGAATCCTGCTCAGAGCATGGTGAGAAGTATTCCTGCACAACACTGAGCTTTACCCTGCCCTCCACCTGCTTGGGCCCTGACTCTTCATTTGATGAACATGCCAACGTTAAATATATATTATGTTCCTCTAACAGTGAAGTTTTCTCCATGGCTTAGAATTCACAGCACTAAACCCCTGAAACACAAAACACTGCCTCTTCACACTTAAAAAAAAGTTAACTCAAAAATTGAGGCAGTCTATCTTCCGGCAATACAGACACAAGGAATTTCAAAAGCCTGCATGTGATCACTTCCAAGTTTTTTCTTCCCACTTTGTTACCTCTTCACTCCATTTTGGCTACAAAAATAATTGAATCATAGAATCATAGAATGGTTTGGGTTGGAAGGGACCTTAAAGATCTTCTAGTTCCAACCCATCTGCCATGGGCAGGGGCACCTCCCACTAGACCAGGTTGCTCAAAGCCCCATCCAGCCTGGCCTTAAAAACTTCCAGGGATGGGGCTCCCACCACCTCTCTGGGCAACCTGTTCCAGTGCCTCACCACCCTCATGGTGAAGAACTTCTTCCTCATGTCCATTATGAATCAACCCATCTCTAATTTTAATCCATTCCCTCTAGTCCTAACATTACCCAACATTCCACCTCCCTATTCCAGCCCCTAAGATTATTCTAGAATTAAGCAGTAAAGTGCATCTTTCTTTCGTTCTCCCTGAGGAGCAGGAGCTACCTGACAGCAGCAGCAGTGGTACTACTCTCTGTTCAACACATGATTTTTCGCATCAGTCTCCCCACGGGGTTAGCACAGCCCAGCACTGCCATTACTGACTTCTCCATCCTTCCTGAAGGAGGAGGGAGGACAACGGTGGGTTTTTACCTACAACTGCCTGTAAAGGTGCTGGCAGGCCTTCAGTTCATTTTAAAGGAGCATGTTTTTACCCCATACCACCAACTGTTAGGAGAGCCCATTTGCATTTGAGATTATAAATGTTTTCTGGTCCTGAACGAAGGAAAACGCAGCGATACGGAGCTGACCCCAACACTGCTGCACACTACGGGTACAGGGGGAAGGATTTCACGCCGAAACACCGTCGGGATTACCATCTACAAACGTTGCTTCAAGGTAATCGATGATCTGCGTTGCCTCACAGATGATAATTTCCCCATGGATGAGGACTGGTACCTCGCCGGAGGAATTCAGGCGCATGAACCAGGGCTCGTTGTGCTCGCTCAGCGGCAGGTTTACATCGTGCTCTTCGCACATCAGGGCTTTTTCGGCTATTGCCAGGCGCACCTGCAATGGCATCATGGGGGTCACCCCAGGAGAACCATTCCACCGACATCCCTCTCTTCCCGCTCTGTGGAGCCAGCCCCGGTTCCTGGCCCGGCCNGCACTGCTCCAGAGGATGGCCCTTCCGAAAGGGAAACCGCCTGCAGCATCCCCCTAGGGAGGCGCAGAAAGATGGATGCGCAGGTAAAAAGGTCACATGGCAGGATTCCCCCCTCCCCCACCTTTTTGTTTTTTCTTGAACAAGTACTTCTACAATGAATTTCAGGGACACTGGCATCATGCTTTTGGGAAAAAGAGTGATAAATGTTAACAGTTGTGAGATATCTTGAATTGGACCCTGTGAGTAAAAATAGTCCATTGCCAAATGCACTTCACTTGTAGCAAGAATATCTAAAGCTGTAGAATAATATATGTTTCTTTTTGCCTCCAGATGTATTCTTTCAATTCTGGGAGGCAAGGCTTTTCAGTTATTATTTTTTCTAGACAAAATTAGAAAAAATTATCAATTTTGCAGGGTTTGGTTTTTTTTTTTTTTTTTCCTGTGTGAAGTAGGGACCTGAGAAGCATCTGATGACAAACGTTAGCTTCCACCATCAGAAAATGCTTCCACTGGAGATCGTTCAGAAGATGCACTTGCTGATAATACATGCCTTATTCGTTAGACACTATCTATCTATCTGCTGCATCAGGGAGATGAGCAAACTAAAAACCATGGTGAGATTATAGAGTCCAGAATATTTTTCTCTTCACCCTGAGTGCTCCATCAGCAATAAAGCCAACTATTTCAGGTGAACCTGATAACACACTCCCACATGGAACTTCTATATACCAGATGAATCCCACCAGTATTCTGAAGGCCTGAACCCAGTATGTCAAGAGCTACATCCCAATAACAAGTACAGTTGATTTTAAGAGAAATTTTGACTAATGTTAAGCAAGGGAATGGATTTAAGTCACTGAAAGAGACAAGGGAATGAACAAATCTTGTAAATCAAAAGGGAAAAAAACAAAGAGCCCTTCCAGCCCTGCACTGTTCGTGTGAGTGGGCACATGGGCAGCCCCCTGCCTTCCCCAGAGAATACTCCCAGCTGGAGGCACAGACTGGAATAACCTCTACAGGCATGATGAGAGGCTTCTCATAAATCACAGCTAGTCAGTGGTCAGTGTGTTACTGACAGTTAACCCTACATTTGGGGAAATTTAATTGTAACTCTTCGAAAAGTTGGAGAAATGTGTTCAGGATTGATAGTAAGAATGCAGTCAATGGAATGAGATAAATACATTACGACTGGACGGACTTCTCTCCAAGATTTATGTCTAAGGTAAGAGTGCTGGAATACCCTCTCATGCACAAGGGCTTTAACCTCTGGCTTACTGACACTCGGGAATTCTCAGCTGGATTGCTGTATAGTTCGTCACAGCTAGATCTTACAGTATCTCAAGGCAAAGAACTGAGCATGGGATGCCTCAGACATTTTTTTTTTTTTTTAATTTACATGCAGTAGACACTCTTTCAAGTTTTGGGGGGTTTTCTGCATTTTGCCTTTGAATCAAAACGTCATTTTGTGAGATACCAGGCAGAACACTGTTCCATTTCAATTCTCCTGTTCAGCTAATTAATTTAATATCAAACATGGCCTTATGGGTTTCAATTATGTTTTATTACCTGTTTTGGATGCCTAGAAAGGCAATGAAAGGTATCTTATCTTTTAACACAATAAAGAAAACAGGGCCAGTGGGAACAGTATTTCCTGCTTCAGACCTCTTAATTAGCAGAGCAGCTGTAATCATACTCCAGTCTTCCTTTTGCCTTTAATCTTGTCATCCCTATTGCTATGAAACACCACCAGTATGGCCATGTTTACCGCTCTGGTTTGCCCAACCACCGTTCAGCTCCGACTGCCACCCCCCCCGCCCCCGCCATCCCAGGCAGGAGCTGTTCCCACCACTGACCACACGAGGCCTCCCTTTTCCAAAAATACGATGGGAAGTACCTTCTCCCTCCGAAGATGCTGAAGAAGAAAAGGGGCCGATGCCTTTTCTTCAGGAGGAGCACATCCATCCACCTGTGTTTGCTCCCAAGCCCCTTCACCTTCACGTACACGAATAAAAGCAAGCAAAAGGCACCGGTTGTGAAAAAGCTCCCAGCACCCTGGAAAAACTTGTTCCACATGCATTTACATAAACTTTTACCCAACTGAAATGAATGTTAGTCTCCATAAAGGTACTTTTTAATGTGACAATGTCATGAATACAAAATCATCACAAAGCACAAAGCCACACAACTGCACATCTGAGCAGCATCTCGGGACGTTACTCTTGCAAGCAGACCACTAGCACTGTGGGATACATCACTTTTCTTACGGAATCACAGAATGGCAGGGGTTGGAAGGGCCCTCTGGAGCTCATCTAGTCCAACCCCCCTGCCAGAACAGGGCCACCTTAGAGCAGGTTACACAGGAACGCGTCCAGGCGGGGTTTGAATGTCTCCAGAGACGGAGACTCCACCACCTCCCTGGGCAGCCTGTTCCAGGGCTCTGCCACCCTCCAGGTAAAGAAGTTCCTTCTCATGTTTAGATGTAACTTCCTATGCTCAAGTTTATGCCTGTTACCTCTTGTCCTGTCACTGGGCACCACTGAAAAAAGACTGACCCCATGCTCCTGACACCCTCCCTTTGAGTATTTATAGGCATTGCTAAGACCCCCCCTCAGTCGTCTTTTTTCCAGACTAAAAAGACCCAAGTCCCTCAGCCTTTCTTCATGAGGAGGTAAGTTCTAGTGCCCTGTTTTCTAGTGCCCTGCCATCTTGCCTTGTTTCTCTACATCACCTCTCTTGGGCTTTTTTTAGCATCCTGTACATGTTTACAAATACATACATATGTATATATACACATACTCCTCTACAAGTTTTTTTTATGCACATATTTTTTACATCATGGAAAGAAAATATTTACAGGTATTACCAGTAGAAAAGCAGTACCAAAATTGACTTAATAAGCTGATGTATAAATTTGGTCAAAGATCTAGACATCAGTATTCTGGTTGATTACTTCCTTACTTTACCACTTACCCCATGATACTGTCAGGAAACATTAAGGCCAGACGTGTCATAAAAGTTATTGTTGCCAGTAAAAAAATTACAATTTCTTTCTTATCAGATCATTTTTTTGTGCATATTGGAAAACAAGTTTGATTAGATTACAAGGGGAAAATAAATCTTGCTTTTTTCTATGTAGTCAGAGCCATTATAGCTGAAAATGAGCTGGATTCTGTGTATCATCATTAACAGATGCATTGGTTCAGTTCCAAGTGCAGAACTGGCCTAACTGACAGTGGTGCAAGGGTTAATACCGGTAGGGAAAGTAAGACGGGTTCTATTCTGGACCTGCTGTTATCAATAGTTATTGGCTAAATTCCAGTTGCAGACGCTGCACTACTGGTGATGGCATGAGTCAAAAAACCCCCAGCATTTGAATTCAGATACACAGGTGAGATTTAATACTGACACAAGAACTGTCTTTAATACGACTGACAAATTAGATATGCAGCTCTTCAGAAACAGCGAGAGCAAAGTTATATCTTGAGAGTCACAGTTGAGACAATCTGTTCCTTAATTTAACTGTGTATAAAACCATGGAAGGATGCCAACCTAAGTAATTCTAGAAAGCTGATGCATATTCTCAAGAAATATAATGACTGAGTTACCATTTGACATCCAACAAAATCTACCTATTAATAGAACTTATTTAGTCACTTTCAAAGTTACTTGACATATCATACTAGGTTTTCTTCAGGGATCTCATCACAAAATTCTGCCAAAGTTTTCACTAAATACCATAGTCCATCCTGTTCCATGGTGATGGAGTTTCATATGTCAATACTTCAGAAATACTGTTTAATAATTATTTTTTCTATATAATATTATTCTAAGTAGTTTTATAGTAAGCCTATTTCAAAATAATAGTGATTATATACATTTCTAGTTCTTGAGTTATAAGAAAAATATTCATTGTTCTAATGCTATATAAACTTCAAAAGTTTTGATGACTGGAATAAATTTTCCTGAAGTATCAGGCTTTTTAATCAAGCATGGAAATACATATAATATATTTACATAACATGTAAGAAAGGCAATTTCTCAACTATAAATAAACTTTAAAATCTAGGTATTATCATTACAGCTTTATCCAGTTTATCACTCCTCAAGCTTTCATACAAACAGCATTTTCAGATTACAAAATCTAACATGTCAGCCAAATTCAAAAGTTCTAAAACATGGGTTTGTGTGCTTGGCCATGTTTGTTGTCTCTGTGCATATGTGTAATATGCTGGCTAAGGAACTTAATCGTTACTGAGCTATCAATCAGGAACAATTCTCTACCATCACACGCTCATCTTTCCTCACATTATCTTAGATATGTAACTCACACCAGTAAGAAGTCTATTAAAAAGTTCTCCCGAGCTATGTACCTCTGTGCACAACATCCAGGTGTTGATTTCTAGACTAGTTTTAATCTAAAAGTGATGACATTTGTTGAGCAAACATTGCCATCAGGTTATATGCTTGCACAGCAATGTCTACCACACTGGGTTGGACTTCCCATTAAAATTCACATATTACCACAGCACAAAAAATTAATGTAAAAAATAATATATTCTAGCTATTGCCCATGGCCAAAACCAGCATGCAACTTTAAGCAAGAAAAATAGATCATTTATATGCTGAAGATCCAATAACTGGGATGATAACCAAGCACAGAAAGCCTTAAGGAAATCCAAAGGGTTAAATGCAATTTTGTAGAATGTCCTTTGAAGTCTCATGCATTATTTTCTTTGACTCAAAAATGTTTTAAAATATCTTTCCTGAAAAAGTATAGAAACCAGATTCTTTCCATCCCTGAAAAAAGCCCAAAGTCTAAACATTTTCAAAAAATTCTAAAAACCTTAGTTACACTTTTTATTGAAAATACTGTGAAAACTTTCATGTTTGTGGTTTTTGTATTTTAAATTAGTTTAAACTAAACATTTTTGTATTGTAAATGAGTTTAAATTAAACATTTGATCTTTTTCAGCCAACTGCTTACAAAAATAGTTTAAAAAATACTTTAAAGGGTTATCTTTCATCTAACATTTTCATTGACAAGTAAAAAAAATAGCTGCCACTGAGGAAGAGACATTACTTTTAACAATATTAATCATTAAGACAATACAAAAGACAATACAAAAACAAGAAAATTCATATTTCTTCAGCCTTAATTCTGCTGTTTGCTCATCACCTTTGTGCAAGCCTGGACAAAAAAAAACAGTAACAGGCAAAACGTTTCAATTAGCCTCCTTGAAATCTCACTTTGTGAGACAGTCAGACATCTATGTTAGATGGAAGTCTGAAAAAAGTGCTTTCAAAAGCTTGGGTCACCCTCTGTTCCAGAGCACCCTGTGCCAGCACAGCAACACGGAGGAAGGCTGTCTTGCTCTGAGCAAGAGCCACCCTGCGCCACCATCCATGGGCTCCACGCCACCATCGGGGCCAGCTGGGTAACCCAGCTCATGATTGCTTGTGGAAGAACAGGGGCCATAAGCATGGGTGGAATATTTTCTTCTACCGAGTAACATTTTTTTTCCCCCTCAAACCAAATCCCATAAATTATGCACCAGTATTGCAGTGTCTTTTCAAATTACAGTACGGCAGAAAGAAAAAGGAAACTGTAGTGGTCAATTATGATATATCACCTTACTGTATTTACTGCATTTTGAAAGCTAGAGAAATTTACATTAAGTTCCACTTCTCACTATATCTATATCAGCCAACCCTAATTTTTATTCCAGCAATTTCCCAGTGGAGGGCCCTCTGCATGCATGACTCCCAGCACCAGCTCTCATTTCTGCGCTTGACGAAGGACGTCTCAGAGTTCCCATTACGCAACTTCCACTCTCCCCAGCCAGACATCAGGATACTATTTGGTTAGTCCTTCTGGCAGATTTAAATTTCTTCTCCTGGTTTTCTTTAACTAAAGTGCTACTCTGTATTTGTTTGATAATTGCTCTTTGAGTTTTTCCGTCCTTTGGCAAGTGTTGATGAAAAAGCACAGAACTGGACTGTTAGTTGATACCAATTAGTAAACCTCAGACTTTAGTCCTGATCCAAACTGATTCCACCTTAATTTAAATTATTCTTTTAGTCTGTAGATAAGCCTTATTTCTTGAACATAGTTTGAGTTTAGTTATCGATATTTGTGGTTTAGGGGTATTGAGTAGCAAGAGATGGTCAACTCTTGCTTTGTAGACAAAGGTGGCATCCAGGTATTTCCAGTGAAGTTAACTCCAATGCGAGTAACAATAATTTAAGAAACTGGGATTCTTTGACTTGATTGTTATAAACTATCTATGCCACTTAAAACCTTAAATTCTCAATACTTGAAATAAAAGAACAGCAGAATGTAAAACAGTTGGACAAATTCATTATCGAATAGCACATGAACACAATATTCACCTAACTCCCCTTGTAAGCAAGACCTTCGTTTACGAAAGTATAAATAGGATAAGATACAGTTTTGGGCAGCAATAGATCTGGGCACTGAATCACTGTCTATGTTCTTTTGGCACTAACTGAAACATGCTGGCATGATTTTTTCTCAACTGCATAACGTCACTCACAAATAGAGAACAAATACCAGAGCTCCTGCTCTGAAAACACACTTCCCCCTTCACATTTAGCTCAATGAGATTTTCTTAAGAAAAACAGAAGTAATATATTAGTGCCAGCGGAAGGCAGTAATACTTGCTATTTAGCATTTACTAAGTTATCTGACACAGCAACAACAAAAAAAAAAGCTATCCAGAGAAAGGGATGAATTTAAATCCCGTGTGTGTAACTGATACAAATGAAAGTATGAAGTTGTCTCCGTGCCCTGTGCAAGTGCAGGGGAGAAGCGAGTGCAGCAGGCGATGGTATGTGTCTGAAATAACAAACCCTCTCCACTAACGCCCCGGCTAATGCAGCGGGTGGGGAGGCAAAGCCAGGGGAGAGAAGCTGCAGAAGCTGAAGCGAGCTTTGCAAATTTTAGAGAGGCATATAAACTGGCAGGGTGGGGGTGGAGGAAAACGCAATGCCTCAGTTCAATTCCTGTAGTATCCTATCCAGTCCAGTGGCCAGAACACAAAGGCAGAATGTGACTTGTGTGTTACAGTCCTCACAGGACAATGCAAACATTAAAAAGACAGAGAAGCTGTATTAATAGAAGAGGCGATATGAACAGAGCTTAGAGACAAGGAAGTAAGAACATCCTTTTGGCCCAGAGGGGATAATCTATCTTTTCAAGATGAAGAAATTAACAGGGTTTTTTTCTTGACCTTGAATAATTAAAATATTCCCTCTAACATGCTAGATAGGCTACTGCAACAGACCTTCAGGGCTATCTTTCTTTATTCCAATATATTGCACAAAGTGAGAAATAACTGGAAAAAAAGTTTTTAATCTCAGCCTCTCTCTGACTTCATTTTATAATGCATTTTAATTCCAATCTTGACCTGTAGTGTATGACCTAAGAAGGCTGAACAAAGATCTTTTTCAGTCCACCTTTCCTCCTCTGCAAAAAAGCTTCACGCTCTAGTGGTTCTAAGGAACCACCAAGGTTCACTGGAAAACACAATCAAGTTAACATGAAAAGGGAGTCTAACAAGAACACGGTTCATATCTTGGAGCAGTGTTTTAATACGGTGATTACATTTGTATTACCACCCCCAAATTGTGTTTTGTTTGAACTCCCTGGCTCGTGATCCCCTTTCCTCCCTTTTTCTTGCTGTCAGCTTCTTCACCACACGCAGAAGAGCCCTCCGAACTGCAGTTGCATCTGTAAATGTTTCATCAAAGGCCCTGAACGTCTGGTAACCAGCAGATCCGGTGGGTGCTACAAATGTGATCTGGGTCTATCTCGGGGAAGAACAGCATGACCATATTTACTGCCGATGCTATTCTGGGGGCTGTATGACGTGCTTCTCCCCTCTGGCTGAGCAACGCTTGCCCGTTCGTCTTTCAACACTCACTCCAAGCACGACAGGATGAAATAAAGCAAAATTTACCGGTAGCAAGCTTACTTGCATATTGTAGACTTCCATTTTAACAACTTCATC
Source organism: Rhinoptilus africanus (assembly GCA_013400135.1). Taxonomy (NCBI): domain Eukaryota; kingdom Metazoa; phylum Chordata; class Aves; order Charadriiformes; family Glareolidae; genus Rhinoptilus; species Rhinoptilus africanus. Next base: position 12,585 of record VXBO01001939.1, on the reverse strand, counting down.
ATACGCACACACATATGCTTATTTCAATAATCGTGTTAAGCATTGTGTAGCCTCGGTAGATTAGACACTTAGATTACATTTTTAAAAAATCAAACCATAAGAAGATAAACTATTACTATATAAAATAATTCAAATTAGTATGGAGGTACAAGCCTATTTGTCCCCATAAATTAATTCTTGACTCAGGTTGACGGCAACACAGTAGCTCCAGCTCTGCACAACACTTCCAAATGCAGAGAGCAGCTGTGTCTCCCAAATACTGTGAAAATAAGGGGGGAGGGAAATACTGAATTTCTTGAAGCAATTGGCCCATAGGATCACCTCTCCCAAAATCAGGCAAGTAGTTTAGGGATACAAACTGAAACTCACTCAGTAGCCAGCAGAATGAGCCAGGCGCTTCCAGTGATTGATAAAACTCAACCTAGCGCAAGATCTGTACTACACTTTGTAATACAGAGGACAAAAAAACCACGCAATACTTTAGATTGAAATTACATGCACACTTTTCACACTTCAAATGTTATCATTTTGCCCATATTAATACATTTAAAAAAAAATATCTAGGAACTTGCCACTGACAACATATGGCACAGAAAAGATCACAGTTTTTTTTCTTCTTTTAAGCCTGTACAAATACATTTTCAGCACTAAAACTGGAGAATCACAAAGTTGCATAGTGCCTCATTCATTCAGTTTCTGGATACTGAAATTTTGGGTAGGAAAATCCTGATATCATAAATTTTTAAAAATGGTTGACGTTTTTTAAATGTTTAATTGGGTTCAATTTTACAAATACACTGAGCAACCAGCTGCTAAAAATCAAATCTCATTAAAAATTTCAGTAGTTAGACAAAACCTGCAGTATCAAATTCAAACAAAACCAAAACTGTAACCCTTTATACATGAAAATAAAACTGCAGCCCCTCTACTTAGCATGCTGTATCACAAAACTGCAGCCTTCCAGCTTTATTATATTTTTTGTTTTCATGGCAGAACCTCATATAAGCAAAAATACCACATAGTCAACCATGGGTGAATTAACAAAAATTTTGCAATGTTGTCATATGAAACAAGCAAATTTCAAAATTAATTTTACTTCTCAATTCAACTGAAATAAACATTGTACCTAACATGCCCATGTAGGTTAATGACATTGCCAAATTTTAAAAATAATAAACTAAAAAACAAACTACCATGGACTTCATAGCACAGCTGGTTTTAGGCATACCTACAAGTGAAAGATTTAATGACAAATACATGCCTAACTGAATACAGTTTATTATAAGTCAATTACACTTATTATGTATTCACACAAAATAGAACATCATGTAATTGTTTTTTGAATACACTGTATTATCAGGAAGATATACATTCCAGGATCAGAGTAGACATCATCAGAGAAGGGATCTTTTTATATTCTGTATGAAACTTACATTAAATTTACCTGTTCCATGCTGAGTATACAGTATAGTTGGGTTACAAAAACTCAAATAATGGCTACTTGTTCACTAAGGACCTATTGCAAAAAGATGTCAAGGTTCTACATAAAAGAATTTTGTTTACTATGGCAACTGCAGTTACTAAAGGATGATGCTTTGATAAAGAACCTCCGGAAACCTGTTTTAGACTCCACACATCGGATGAGGTGTTTTCTACTAAAAAAGGAAAAAAGTTTCTTTTATACAAAACTAAGGCTCAAAACCCTCCCAATTGTAGAGTTTGTCTTGTACTTGTGAGAAGCACAGATACACATAACATCGCCACATGAAGACCTGCAAATGCAAATTCATGTGACTTCACCAAAAGAAGAGCTGAAAACCTGTACTGTACCTGCAGAACACAGACAGCACCCTACAAAATTCTGCTTTGGTGGTTACGTCTTCCAAAGAGCAGAATCTAATCTTTAAGCTGAAATTTCAGTGAATTTTCAGAAAACCATTTTGCAGCCATGCATTATTGCTTTAAGTGTATTTGCTAAGAAAGACAGTTTTCAAGGTGCAAAAGGGCCTAACAGTGTAATCCACACGGTGAAAAGGTTTCTTTATCATATAAAATCATCATGACATTATGTTATCATCATTTTTAAAAGCCAACAGAATAGAAGCAAAGCAAGCAAGAATAAATGAAATCTCATACCAGCTGGGAGTTATAATTCATTGGTTAGGCTGATTATGATGCGCTAACCCTTGCTATATTTTTTCATGTAAAATTAAACATCAAAATCTGTTTAGCTGTTTAACTCGCATGTTAGCGCCGGTGAGGCCAATCTTTCCCCCCAGGACAAATATTCCTGGATAAACACAAGAAACTTATCAATTGTGTGCATTTATCAACTCGGGCATAAAAAACATCTGTTTGTCTTTTACTGTTTTATTAAAAATCAGTTAGAGTAAGCCGTATTATCCTCACCAAAGTTTAAGCAGATTGAGGGAGTGGCTTTCTATTAAAGGTCTTTGCAGTGCAGTCCACTTAGCCCTATGGCACTCTCCTCTAAAGCTCAAGTCCTTCATTGAGGACTTTGTTAATAGGAACAAATCTCAAAAGAGACTACACTGTGCATAAAAATATCCATATTAGATTCATCATCAAAGAGCAAAAAGCTCATCTTTTGCATCTCTGGTAGCATTTGCCTTGTTTTCTCCATTGTTATATGAAAAAAAAAAACAAGTAAACAAACAAACAAGAAAACAAACCCAAAACCCAAACAAAACCCACCAAGGTAGCACCTATAACTCATATTTAGAATGACAATGATTTTCAACCCATTTCACAAATGGATTCACTCAGAAGAACAGATTTTTACATGAAGTTAATAGCTATCCAGGATATAAGAAGCACCAACACCACTTCATTGGTGAAAAACAACAGCTGTTTTGTTCTGCCCCAGCACCAGGCAGAGTGCATGCTAATAACCGTGGCCACCAACATGCCTTTTAAAATTGGAAATATCATGTCTAACTGGTATTTTAATGTTAGGTTATCACCTTTAAAGAAAAAAAAAAAAAAGAGGCATTTCAATTTTTATAAGAATTAAAAACAGACACCATGTTAAGAGAGAATTAGGTACGAATGCAGACAGACATATGGCCTCATCCCTCGGATAAAATCTGCCAAATAAAATCAAGGCAGATCATAAAGAAGCATAAGGTCCAGAGGGCAGCTGGAGACCTGCAGCCCCTACGAAAGTTGGGATGGGTGCCTACTCAAGGTGTCCTCACCATTGTAGCGGTGGCCTGGCGTGACCTGCAGAGCTCTAGTCTCGTCCACCAGAGTCGTGCTGCAGGAGGTGGAGACTACAGAGCTGGGTCTGTCTGTCTGATGAAGAAATTCTCCTTACCAAAACCTCTGCGAAGGTCTGTAATCATTGGTGGCGAAATTGCTAACTAATGAAGAAGGATTTTCAATGAATAGGGGGCCTAAAGCATGGCACAAAGCCTAGATCTCTGGGAAGATGTTAAGTGGCTCTCAGTAGAGGTACTCAGAGAAATGCCAGCTGCGTAAGGCTGCTGAACTTTTTTTCCTACGGTATTAAAGCAACATGTATGAAAACTATTTAACTCATTGGCTAATTTACATGAAAATTACTGGAGGAATTAAGATCTTGAAGGTATGACATTCCTACGATCTAAAATAAAGCAAAGCCACAAAATACACATCCAAGCAGGAGAAAGAGAGATGCTTTGCACATCACTAAGAAAACATGAAACAATCCCAGTTCTTATCTGACATGAGAGCTAATTCAAATGCTAATTTCAAAGAACAGGAAAAGCTTCTATCAGGGCATGGACCTCCTAAGGCACCTGGAAGATCTGTAGGACACAACCTCACAGGACTCGAGCACTTTGGGGTGCTGCTGTTAGTTCTTCAAAGCACAGAACAGGGTGACGATGGGGGAATTCAACAACTGAGGGACCCACTGGGAAGGTGCCGCAGGGCAATTATGGTACCATGTTACAGGGAAAACCTTTTTTTACCCAGCAGATAAGTGACTACATCAAATCCGGAATATCTCTTCCTTTTAACCAGTGGGGGTAAACCAACTGAGAATGCAAGACTGCGGGCAACTTGAGTGTAAGATTATGCGAAAATATTACTTGGAATTCCCAGGAAAAAGAGAATGGAATTAAAAGCAAAAGAGGTGAACCATAGACCTGCCAGCTTTTCTGGATGCTTTCAATTACATTAGGGCAATTGTTTGTATAGATGCTCTGCAAACAGAGCAAACGATTCAGCTTTAAGAGCAAAATAAAAATAAATCTTTTTGCTGGATTATTTTTAAACTGGATTGATTCCCTGATCCAAATCACGGCTCACTGAAGAAACAGTTGTGCTGGCAGCACGAGGGCTGGGGGCATGAGAATATCTCAAGCCGGTGTCGGCCAAGACTGTCTTATAAAAACCACGAACTTAGATTTGAACTCTACTAGGTTTTATTTTTATTATAAACTCCAAAAAGAGCTACCTCTTTTCTTAAGGAAATAATGTGAAGGGCATAAGCATAAACTACCCCGATGTGAAGAGAAAATAAGATGAGTATTGTGAGACAAACTTGACTAAATTGAGAGCTCTTCAACGATCCTGAAACACTAGAAGGAAGTATATGCAAGTAGAAAGTAGGTCAAATTACTAAAGGAAGAATATTAGGGAAGAGTGCAAGTATGTAGGGGCGAAATCAGAAAGGCCACATTACAGAACGAGACCTGGTTGAGAAGGAACAGAAAAGGAAACGAGGCAGCCCCGTAGCAGGAGGAGGGCGAAGGGAAGGGCTGTGCCACTGCTCCACGGGGAGGGAAAGCTCTCAGAATCACCCGTGAGAAACCCCAAAATGTTCAATGGCTTTCTGTTTCAGCCTTCATTAAGAGATATTATGTATTTTGACTTCAGCAAAGCTGCTGACATTCATTAAAGGTGATCTAGGCAAAGCTGTGGTAAGAGAGTACACATTGTTTACAGTTACTAAGAAATGGTTATTAAGTCCCAAGCCTGAAGGATGTATCAAATGCTACATTAGAACCAAAGCCTTTAACATTCAGTATGTTCATTAATAACTTTGATCTTGGAAGAGTTTGGTTATTGCATGTGCAAATATGCAAACTATTAGAAACGAGAGAGGAACTGCAATCTGAGATTAAAATTCAAAATTAATTTCACCCGGGGTAATAATCTTAAGGGGAAAAAAAAAGTGTGCAAGTGAAACTCAACTTCATTAATACAAAGTGGGAAGCAACTAGTTAAACAATATTCTGTGGGAAAGGATTAGGATAACAGCAAATCCCACACTGAAGACGAGTTGTTACACATCATCTTCTTGTTGGGGTGGGAAAAGAGTCATCACATTGCTGATTCCTGGCACCAGTGTAAGAGAATAGTGTCATCTGGGAGTCACACAGAATTAGGCTACTATAATATGGCACAATATTAGCCAAATAATGCGTTTTGTTTTCAAAACCAGATTTTAACAAATACCTAGCATAACTGGAGAAAGTCCAGACAGCAGCAACAGCGACAGTCAGGAGGTGTAGGAGGAAATAAAGAAAGATCCCGCCTGCTTTGGCTAAAGAAAAGGGCTAAAGCAAGACGTGACGAGCTGTCTTCAAACACTTAGGAATTTGCTGCAAAGAGGAAGGCAATAAACCATTTCTATCTCCCCTGAGGAAGCAAAACTTGAGCTGCAGGAGTCACAGGATTAAGATCACCATTTAGGATAAACTTGCTAGGAATAAATCTGATTTTGTAGATCTTTTCCACCTATATCATTTGGTAATTTAGGGTAATCATTATGATGTTGCACTTCTCTTCAAATCAAGCATTATAAAATTGAACACACTGGAAGTTAATTTTTTTTTTAAAGTGAATTAAGGTATAGTGATGCAGTCATTTTTATTCTGCAGACATAATAAAAAGAAACCAACAACAACAAAAAACCAAACCCAAACCAAAGCCACTACATGTTGACAATACCCAGAAACAATATTTCCTATTTTTTCCTACATTTAATCATAATACTATTACATACCATCATTATAAGATAACCTAAAATCTTTATGCATTTTTAAAAATTAATCATTCCACTACACTGTATCTTACTTGTATGGAGAGTTATGTCACTGTTACAATCACTTCAGAAACAAAGAAGATCAACAGAAATGCTGCATTTCTTTTTTTTTTTTAAAAAATGCATTTTTATTTTAAAATCTAATTCAGTTGCTTAGAACAATGCTGAAAATAGAAGTCCGGGTACAGAACATACTCATCTTGTTTTCAAGTTAGAAAAGGATCTGTGTTTTTGTTTTTATAAGCTTTATCAGCACTTCTTGCAAAGAAAATAATAACTGTATTCACTGAGTAAGCGTATCAACTCTGGAACGAAATATACTATCTTACTGGCCAGGTCCCAGCTGCAAGTGTAAGGCAGAACTGACGCTTACCAATGCAGCTAGGAGAGTAGTTTCATACCAGAATGTTTCTCAAATATTATAGCAATTTTTTTTGCAAAAAAATCCCGTAGAACCACTGTTCCAGTATTCACAGTAACTTACGTGAATTTACAGCATAGCAAGAAAAAGTGCTATGTTCCTGTCCTAGAAGTCAGACAACATAATTTGTGTTAAAGTTATATAGGACTATGCTTATAAATGTTAATTTAGACTCTGGACATAAAAATTGGCATAAAAGTTGCGGCTGTTGTTGATATGGAACCAGGAAGGCCTAGTTGCCTTTGACATTTCTAACACTGTGGCTTTCGTACTACCTTTACTCCTCTATTTCTGCCTCCTACGCAGCAGTCCTGTGTGTGAACTCATCCAAGACAACACGTGCAGCTCATCAGTTAAGCACCCTGCTTCCGTTCTGCGAAGCACTTGAGAACATTCTTCAGAGCTTTGCTTTATTTGAGCACAGATATCTTGCAGATGTTTAATTTAAAGCCGTGTGTAGTCCCACTGAAGTAAATGGGATTACTAAAGTACTTAAAGTAATTCCCTGCTGAAACAGGCTTTTAAGGGTAAGAATAAATGTGCCTAATTTTTATTCATGCACCACATATCTATAGACTAATAGTTTAAACTCAGCAGTTTTGTATCTAGCTAATATTAAATCTCTGGAGTTTAATATCTCCACTTGCTGCATCTACCATCCCTGCACCAAGGCCCTTTTACAATGTGACGCTGAAGGACAGTTTTTGCATACCTCAGGCACCCATACTCTGCACACATGTTTGTGCTGGGATGACTTACGCAGCAACACAACTGTTTTGCCAATATACCACAAAAAATAGCCCCTTTTTTCAAAATGATAAATAAACTGCATCTGGACCTTGTATTGTCTGAATGTTACATATATCAAAGACTTCGGAAAAGAACTGTTGTAAAGCAGATAAAATAGTGGAAGCAATTACATTTATTTTGGACACAAGAGGTAAACTCATTCATCTCCCTGCAACTGCTTACTTCCTGCACAAGACAGAGTTTTGAAACTATTTTCAACTTGATACTGGGTGTAAGTGTCCAAGGAAACAAAATCTGTGGATCTGAGGTATTTAACACATACATGCTACATATTGCATAGGATCATTACCTACAGCCTGGCCTACAGCAAACACAAAGTGGCATGAATAAAGTTGAGACTCATCAATGCAAAACCTATCAGGGAAAAAAAAATCCCATCAACAAAAAACAAATCTACAACCTCATCAGCAATGAGACACTTGTGATTTCTCACATCATCAAGACCTGGCTGAGTGATGTTAAGAGTCCTCTGCAAAGCACTTCTATCCTCAAATCTAGTAAAATTCATCTCCTGCTGAAAATACAATGAGACAAGGCTGGCAGTGATGAATTCATCTTGTCATCAAGCGTCAACTTCATTTAAATTGATTACTTCATTTAAATGAATACACCTGGAAATACAAACCACATGCAAAATTACCATTCATTTTAATGTCGTTTGCAGGTCACTAAAAAAAAAGACCCACTGACATACCTGTGATAACAGAAGAAAATTGATATGATTTCTTCCTAAAATTTTCATTTTTCACCTCTGGCCCATACAATTTCATTGGTTCATCTTATCAAATATTAAACATATAAAATTTAAATCAAGGGAGTAAAACAGCAGACTAACAGGCAGATGCTTATTTCATTAATGGAATGGTACATCTTCTAGAGTACAGATATAAGAACTTAAGGCGGCCCCAATTAATTATGGCTTTGGGATATGATTACAGACATCAGACCAACAGCTTTAGGGATAAACAATTTATCTCTATGTCACAGCACAGTAACATATATAGATCAGTAGTGCAATTATCCAGGTCATTACAACAGCAAATCCAGTTATTTGGTAGTACAACTATTCAGGTGGAAACGACAGCAAATCCAGTAATTCACCAATACTCAGCTAGACGTAATGCCCGGGCACGCAAGGACTTGCACAACTGTGGTTATCAGCCAGGCCTGCAGGAAGCTGGGCACGGATGTTTCTTCAGAGGAGCGGCTCTGACCCACGGAGGGGCTGGGGGAATCCCACGCTTGCTCATCGGACCCACGCCTTCCATTGCTGAGTCGCGGAAGCACTGTCTGGACTTGCAAACTAGTCATTCCACCCCACCTCTGCTCCTCCGGTCCTGTCCTTGGGGTGCAGAAGTGTGGTATAAGGCAATACTGGCCTTACACCTCCATTGTGTGCACAGGACCTGGAAACACCGTGTAAGCCAATACTGGTCCCACAACAGATAAACCCAGTGCTCAGCAGCTCCAGTTCAACCACGACAAGTCGTGTACTCCATAAAAATCTGCTCATAGAATAACACATAATTATAAACAGGGGACCTCAATTACTAGTTTGATTGTGCACCAACAGCAGCTGTAGGCATGCTGACTTCCAACAGGTAGTTCCCCACACCCATTTCACTCTTGTTAGATTCTGTTAAAACATGACAGGGCTTTTTATCTTGTGTCAGAGGAAAGAAAACATGAAAAAGGGATTGATGGAGTGAAAATAGTAAATTCCTCAAAGGACACGTGCCATGACCACTATTGTTTCCAACCTTTTTCTTGCCTAAGAAATGCAAGATATGTAGGGCATAAAACCTGATGACCTGTTGGAGTGAGTCCAGAGGAGGGCCACGAAGACGATCAGAGGGCTGGAGCACCTCTCCTGTGAAGACGGGCTGAGAGAGTTGGGGAGCCTGGAGAAGAGAAGGCTCAGGGAACAACCTCAGAGTGGCTTTCCAGTACTTAAAGGGGGCCTACAGGAGAGATGTGGAGGGACTCTTTATCAGAGAGTGTAGTGAAAGGACAATGGGTAATGGTTTTAAACTGAAAGAGGGTAGATTTAGGTTAGATTTTAAGAAGAAATTATTTCCTGTGTGGTTGTTGAGACACTGGCACAGGTTGCCCAGAGAAGTGGGGAATTGTTCCCTGGGGAAGTGGGGAAGAAGTCCCTGGAAGCGTTCAAGGCCAGGTTGTATGGGATTTTGAGCAACCTACTCTGGTGGGAGGTGCCCCTGCCCATGGCAGGGGGGTTGGAACTAGATGATCTTTAAGGTCCCTTCCAACCCAAACCATTCTATGATCCTATGAGTTCAAGAAATACTCAAGAGGAACCTGGACTGCATCTTCATCAATGCCACCTACTGTGACCTTTTCAGACTTCTCCTTCATTCTCAATTACAGCTTTCCACAAAATCTCACGCTGCAGTGGAGGTTTCAGTCCCTAACTTCAGCACACTACATAGCCTTATTCATGTTTGTGCTACAGAAACATCCTGCATAATGTCTGCACTACAGAAACAACATTCTTGTCTGTTTTTCTGCTCTCCAAAACTATGGATATAAGTTCCCAGGGCATAAAGGGGCATTGAAAGCTTCCCCATCTTCTCATAGACAAGGCACAAGTCTTTGATCTTGTCTTCTTCTCTCTGTACGTATGTGTCCAAATGTGTGCACAGTCTTCTACCTACACATATTCAAGCAGAACTAGAATCCCAAAGCCCCTTACCGGAACAGAAACAAGCCTTCATAGCACACTCTTCCTCTGATGAGAGAGGAGACAACAGGAATATGTATTGGTTATGGTGCTCGACTCCCTCCTGGAAAGAGCAGAGATACTTTGGCACTGAACTCCGTGTGTGTGGCATAAAAATGTACACAGAGCAGTGTCCTGTGAAACACAAAGCTTGAAAATTTATCTAAGTTAAATGGATACGTTTAGTATGTGCAGTATGTGCAATATTTTAAATTCACTCAGGTTTAAGACAAAACGGCTTATAACTGGGCTGAATTTGGCATAAATTTCTGAATTTCATCTGTTTCAACTTTTGATGCTTTGTGTTCAAATCTTTAATTTGCAAGTAAGTTGCAATTAAGGGCCTTGTCGAAGCAGTGGTGGTCAATGGCAGCCTTGGCTGCAGTGATCACGAGATGGTGGAGTTCAGGATCCTGTGCGGGAGGCACAGAATACCCAGCAGGACCAGAACGCTGGACTTCCACAGGGCAAACTTTGGCCTCCTCAATCAATTGTTAAGGGATGTCCCATGGGACAGGGTGCTAGAAGGTAAAGGGGCTCAAGACAGCTGGTCAACATTCAAGGACCACTTTTTGCAAGCACAGGATCAGTGTGTCCCAATGGGTAGAAAATCTAGTAAGGGAGCTAGGAGACCAGCATGGTTAAAGAAGGAACTGCTGGTCAAACTCAAGTGGAAAAAGAAAACCTATAGATCATGGAAGGAGGGGCTAGTCACTTGGGAGGAATATAGGACAGTTGTCAGAGGATGTAGGGAGGCAACTAGGA